>BOPN01002566.1:84616-87116 GCA_017312705.2 Penaeus japonicus
TTTTTCACTCAAACTTAAATTACAGCTTTGTAAACCCCAGTCTTCAAGTGGGTTTCATCAAACATAAATTGGAACAAAGACATTTTTTTTCAATTTAGATGCAGCATCTTGAATCAAACATGATATACTCGCTATTCTTTTTTTTTTTTTTTTTTTTTAGAGAAATGGTTATTATAATCTATTTGTGTAGAAAAAACAATGAATTCAGCAAAATTTAACGCATATTTACCTTTACCCAGTCATCAGATGTCCAGTGGCTGTGTGCCTTGGCCCAAGCCAGCCATTTCTTCCTCATGGCCTCGGTTAGTCTTGGCACTCTAGTTGGCCTACAGGCACGGTAACCCAACTTATTAAGCTTTTTTTCTAACAGCTGAGGGTGTACATTGTGCATCATAGTCCACTAAGTCAGCTGCTAGTTGTCTTGACGACTTTGAACGGTCTTTTCTTACCATATCAACGAGAATTCTCTCCTGTCTTGGGGTGGTAAAGAATTTCCTTCCACATTTTCCAACATGTTTTGGCTCGTAATTTTCGATATTTTCAATCTTCCTTTTTACTCTGTACACACTAGATAATGATACACCAACTTTATGAGCGATTTCTTTACAGTCGAGGGATGTTTCTTGTAGATAAATTTTGATTGCTGAAAAATCAGCCTGACTCAAGTCTTTTCCTCTGCCCATGATGCTTCAACAGGTTATCCTTAATGACTTCTACGACTAATTATGGGTCAGTTGATACTGGGACATTGGCACACACATTAGGTAATATAAACAATGATTAGTAACTGGAAACTGGAATTCTGGGAACGTGAATATGTGTGGAGACGAGGAACAATCCAAAAACAAAAACAAAAAAAAAGAAAACGTAATGGTAATTAGTTCTCAGAAACAACATAAAAATCTTTCATCCAGCCCGGTCTTCTTCGCTCTCGCCAGGGTTGTTGCAGTGGTGTGGGCAGCGGTTCTGTCGCATCGCCCTCACCATCCAAATGCTCGTCCTCATCTCGGTCAGCGTCTGCCACGTCCTCATCCTTGGCTCCAACAAGACTCCGTCCAACTGCTATGCCATCAGCCAGCTGCAGGTTTTCAATGGGCTCCAGCATGCATTCCACTCCATGCATCTCTCTCGACAGTTGACACCAGTTCCTAGACTCTGTCCTGGGGGCAAGGTGCAATTGCTCAGCCGTAACTACCTCTGCACAGCCAACCTCCGGGAGCAAGGACACATCTTCACTGTGCATCCTCACCAGCTTCCGTCCAAGGTCGACACACGCCTTACTCCGTGTCAGGTAGTCAAGGCCCAGCCAGCAGGGCTTGTCCAGATCAGCGACATACACCGGCAGCCGCTGCACCGCGCTGCCCACGCCGATACGAGCCTCCACTCACCCTTTGAGCTGCACACAATGCCTCATGACACCAGTCTCTGTGGTGCGTCTGGAAGTCACGTAGTGGCCAGCATGTCAGGCCGCACTAAGGTCTTCTCCTCCCCGGTATCCACTGTCAGGCACCATGGGTTCCCATCTACTGAGCCTTCCACCTGCAGAGCTGGTTGTCGACGACAGCTACTCAAGTCGGGGTCCAGGAACCGAGGACGGCTGGGTTTCGGCTCCCTTCTCCAGCCTGTCCGAGTTTCCTGCCTGCACCACTCTGGTGGTGGCCAGACCTGCCACAGTCCTTGCAGCACTGCTGGAAGGCATCAGAATCCAGCCGGTTGAGGGGACGCACTCTCCGCTCTGTCAGACATCGACTGTGTCTATGCCCTTTCTCGCCACAGCCCCAACACGAGCCATGGAATCTGTACCCGGGCTCACCTTCCTCAATGCTACCTTCTCTTCTTTAGCCTTCCGGCCCTGGAGGTCACGGCAGGGCTGAGCAGCTGGCCCTAGGCCACTGGTTGCCTTCAGGAAGGCCTCAAACTCCAAGGCCCTCGCCAGCACCACCTGCAGGTCCTCAGGGTGTGCCTCTTTGACGTAGATTTGCAGCTGCTGGTCTTTCAAAGCGTCAACGAAGAAATCAAGGGCCAGTACCACGATCATTTCTACCGGAGCCGCAGGGTACGACCTCCTTACCAGCGCCTCCACATCCTGTACCAGCTGGGACAGCGTCTCGCCACGCTCACGAGTCCGCTTCTTCAAGCAGGCCCAGGCTCTCCACCTCAGCCTGGTGATGCCCGAAACGGCGTTTCAAACCTCCGCCGCTGGTGTAGAGGCATATTGGGATGGCGGCAGATGCCCCAACACTTCCACCGCAGGGCCCCTTAGCACTGTTACCAGCTGCAGTGCCTTTTCTTCCTGGCTCCAGCCCTGGGCAGATGCCAGCATTTCAAACTGGGCGACATATGCCTCCCAGGCCACCTTCCTGTCGTACTCAGCTGGCTACGCCTCACAGAATGTCTGGAGGCCGGGGCTGCAGGGTGGAGAACGCGTGCCGTGAACTAACACCCACGGAGGGGAGGGAAGGGGTGAGGGAGGCAATGAGGCAGGTTGACCGGGTCCGAG
>BOPN01002566.1:154616-157116 GCA_017312705.2 Penaeus japonicus
GTCTATACGAGGTGAGGGCTATGTTAAAGGCATGAGTTTTTTTTTTTTTTTTTTTTTTTTTTTGGGGGGGGGGGGTTCTTAGTCTCTGTACGTCTTTTATGTCGACTCAAATATGGACATTTATTGCTGATGTTGTCGACTCCGGTCAATGTCGACATCCTCATATTAAACAATTTAATAACCATAAAAGCAACCGAAAAATCTTAAAACATCATCATCACCCTTATCATCATCACCATCATCATCATTATCGTCATTACCACCATCATCATCATCACCATCATCCTTATCATTATCATCATCATCATCACCATCACCATCATCATCACCATCACCATCATCATCCTTATCATCATCACCCTTACAATCATCACCATCATCATCACCATCATCATCATCATCATCATCATCATCTATCTTTTTTCATGACTTTCATTACCATTTTTGCTATTGATCAGTAATTAAGCTTATAATCATAACGTCATTTTTCACTATCTGTCACTAAATATAACTATTACTGATTAAGAAAAATAATAATGATAAAACCTTTTGTTTGCCGATTTTGTAAAGTCTATCATAGTCTATTATATATTTATTATAGACTGAGACTCGGGGATGAATATTCTTGTATGAATGTTTACTATGAGTGTATTTAGTATTGCGGCGAGATCAAATGCAAACGGGCATGTAAAATTGATAGAGGAAAATGAATGATGCCTCCGTGTTTCCTGCCGGTGATCAATTGCAATCATCTGCCATTAGTTTCCATTTACACGATCGAAAAGGTAGTTAATTCTTTGGTATATCTGCATGTGTGTGTTTATTTCTTTTTTTCATCTTTTAATCATTTAGTTTGTATGTGTGTGTGTATGTATGTGTGTGAGAGAGAGAGAGAGAATGAGAAAGAGAGAATGAGAGTGAGAGACAGACAGACAGACATAGACAGACAGACAGACAAAGAGAGAGAGAGAGAGAGACAGAAACATTGGATACCTTCAATGAGAGGTTAAGTATTAGATACATCCAGTAGATTCAGTCAATTCAATATCTATATACTAATTTAGATAGGCAACTAATGTTAAATTATAACGTAATACGCAAAAATAAAAATAGTTGGTATACAACACTTTTTAAATAGATTTTCGTCATTTAAAAGAGAACTTGTTCAAAGAAAGAAAGAAAAAATGAACTGGTAAAACATTAAGGATTCAGAAACCGATGTTATTTCAAAGTAAATTTCCATAAAGAATTTTCATCAGTATTTATATTTACCTTGGTTGTTAATTATCTCTAACTCGTTGTTGTAAAAAAAACTGGCGGTAAATATTTAGAGCAAGAAATCCGATATATATATATATATATATATATATATATATATATATATATATATATATATATATATATATCAAAGAAATCCAACCGTGTAATGCACATAATCATTATCGAATAAAAAAGTCATTCTGCATAAATTGATTAAGAGACGCATAGTGGTTTCATCCTCATTAAGAATATGTTTTATTGCATATTTTCTTCGTCTAAACCTTAAATACAATTAATGGATTTAGTAACTAATGTATAATTCTTGTCATATACATATTCCAGGATAAAGCTTCTGGGAATTAGCAGCACTAATAGATTCTTACGAGAAGGCACTATTCCAGCCGGAACTTGTGATATATGGTATTACATTTTTTATGAAAATAACATACTAAAAAGCGGATATGTAATTATTTGTAATAACCATGGACTCATCAAGTCCCTTGATTGTTAATATCTTTATTTCGCATAGACTGATATTACATAAACATTGTTTTCTTCTAGTCTCAACACTAAAAATAATTCAGGTAATTTGCTGACACCTTATTACCGTATTGAATTAACTAGTGACTAGTGCCAGCGCTTTCGTATTTGACTAGCATCTTCAGCGGAATCAGACGGTCATACACGGGATTACCAAAGAGTGCTTGCTTGGGGTTGCGTAATTGCTGGCCGGGAATATGCACACTGCTCGAATTGAGATCTATGCTAAAAAAACAACAACAGCATAAAACTTTCTTTCTTCATACATGTTTCTCTTTCAATCTCTTTGTGTGTCTTCTCTTAATTTGATTATTGTTGTTGTTGTCATCATCATTATGATGAGTGAAGAACATATTATTATCATACTGGCTATATCTTTATAACAATGACTTTTTTCCCATTTGATATGATATTCATCTTAAACTGTTCACAAACTTAATTGATTATCTGAAATATTTATGATAATTGATAAGTTGATATTAACCTGATTAAGTAAACAATTTCATGTTAGTCTTTTCTTAGCAAAATTAAATCCTGAGAAAATGTCCTATTTAATGCCTTTTCGTATTGCGTATTTAGCATAGACGACATCCTTATACCTCTCTTCAGCAAAGTGAAATGAAATTACTGAATCTAATTTACATTATTAGTAACCGAATATAATATCAACCCTATGAGATTATCTGAATGCTGTTTGTAT
>BOPN01002566.1:184616-187116 GCA_017312705.2 Penaeus japonicus
TCCTCTTTTTTCTTGTTTTATTGTTCGTCTCCCTGATGCAAATTGGATGCATTTTCTCAGCGACATATTTTGCGGACGTCCACATGTCCTGAAGGAAAGTCAGGGAAACAGATTTCTCAACTCTTTCCTGCAGCCTCGCCGATTTTCCGGATGTCTGCATTAGCCTTTCTCTTTTATTGTTTTTATGAGGATTTCTTGTTTTGTTTTTCTTTTTGTTAATGTCCTGCAGCTCTTTTTTTTTTTTTTTTTTTTTTTTTACCGTACTTACTCAGGAGAGATTTTTTGTCTCTCTGTCTGTCTGTTCCCCTTTCTTATCCTGTCTGTCTCTTTTTCTCTAAATCTTTCTCTAATTCTCTTTCCCTCCTCTCTCTCTCTCTCTCTCTCTCTCTCTCTCTCTCTCTCTCTCTCTCTCTCTCTCTCTCTCTCTCTCTCTCTCTCCCTCCTTCCCTTCCTCCCACCCTTCCCCCTCTCCCTAATAATTGCGTATCATTCCCATGCACTCTTACCGCTTCTGTTTTAATGAGATTTTATCTCTAATAAACGCATCAGCCACGAAGGGAAAGGAGGATAAAAGGCACGCCTAAATTCTATAATGAAATCGATAGGCGAGAAGAAAGAAACTTAATTTGCTTTGGGGAAGCGGAAAAAAGATAAAAAATATAAAAAAAAAGATACCAAAAAACGGTTCGAAAGGAGTCGACACTGAGAAAGATATCTCTCGGGTCTTGTGATCCTTAAAGGACGATATAAGTTTTAAATGAATTTCTCGTCGCCGATAAAGTTTTGGTCACGTAAAGGGTCGGTAGTAGCATGCCTCTGCTACCACTTGAAGGTCGTATAGGCTGAGACGCCATGTTGGAGGAATCCGAACGGTTTGCATTAGGATGAGGTCGTTCTATATATATATATATATATATATATATATATATATATATATATATATATATATATATATATATATATATATATATATATATATATATATATACATGTATATATGTACATATATATATATATATATATGTATATATATATATATATATATATATATATATATATATATATATATATATATATATGTATATATATATATGTATATATATATATATATATATATATATATATATATATATATATATATATATATACATATATATACATATATATATATGTATATATATACATATATATATATATATATATATATATATACACACACACATTATATATATATATATATATATATATATATATATATATATATATATATATATATATATATATATATATATATATATATATATATATATATATATATATATATATATATATATATATATATATATATATATATACGTATATATGTACATATATATATATATATATATATATATGTATATATATATATATATATATATATATATATATATATATATATATATATATATGTATATATATACATGTATATATATATATATATATATATATATATATATATATATATATATATATATATATATATATATATATATATATATATATATACATATATATATATATATATATATATATGTATATATATACATATATATATATATATATATATATATATACATATATATATATATATACACACACACACATATATATATATATATATATATATATATATATATATATATATATATATATATATATATATATACATATATATATATATATATATATATATATATATATATATATATATATATATATATATATATATATATATATATATATATATATATATATATATATATATATATATATATATATAGCATATACTGCACACACGAGCTCGCCAGTTCACAGGCAATGAGAAAGAGAAAACGAACCAGATAGAAAGAGAGGATATGCATAAACACACCCACATAGGCTCTTATTGATATGTTTATACACTGAGCTATAGCTACATAAACAAAAAATTAACTGTTATTACCTAGCCCTCAAGCATCTCTGTGTGGCACTGAAGTGACACTAACAAGCAGCAACAAGAACTTGCTTCACTTGAGATGACATCTTTACTGCCACCAAACTGCCCAAGGCGCTCGTCTCTTGGTCTCCGAGTATCTCTACCCTTTAGCTTTACCCTTATATCTAGTTAGAATATGTAAAATAAAAGTATAGATATATGTCATGCATTTGCAATTGTTGCGTATTTGTATCAATACACAGTACTGTATGATATATATGTAGACATTACAAGCAGTTCTCCAGAGGGACACCAGAGGGACAGTTCAGGTTGAGCTGCAGATTAAAGTTGTGAATTATGATGAATTATATCTGTGCACATGACGATAAACATGATCCTACGGAATAATTCACGCAAACTACACAACATGGGCAACAGCGCCCTCTGATTTCCCTTCCAGCTCTCCCGATCGACAACTGTTCCTTCCCGGGCGAAAACTAGGAAACCATTGACGCAATATACACGGCCGTTATCATGTTCCGTGTA
>BOPN01002566.1:192116-194616 GCA_017312705.2 Penaeus japonicus
ATTACCCTTATTATCATAACTATCAATATTATTGCTATTATCATTAATATTATCATTATTATTATCATCAGTATCATTATCATAATTTTCAAATTAATATCATTATGATTATCAATATTATCATTACCATCATTATTATCGCAACTTTACCCTTTATTGTTGTCACAATTAAAGTCCTTACTATTTCATCCATTTTTCACCACTATCACCGACTTCATTAGAACTGAATTTTCTTCTTGACGGAACACAAACATTACAAACAAGTTCCACCGTACCCCTTCTGTTGCTACTGCTACATAAGATTCGTATAAAGAGAAGTCTGGAGAGTATTGGAAATGTCGAACTTCGCCAGATCAAATATCTAATCACAAGACGCCACAGAAAAAACAAACTTTTACAAAAAAAGGGATAAAAAAAAGAAGAAGTTTACTCTTCCCAAACTTACGAGCGAGAGTTTTTTTTTTCTTTTTTTTCTTTTTTCTTACATCCTGTAGAAAAATAAAGGAAAGTAGTTATACAGATAGAGTCAATAGAATTACCTTTACGCTCAGATGCTGTTGTTCAGAGGTGGTATATTGAGAAAATAGAAAGGCTAAGGATACGAGTATTATTTGCGTTTAAGAAGCCCGACAACAAGAAAAAAAGAAAGAAAAAGAAAAGAAAGAAAGAAAAAAAAACATATAAACAGAAGATAACAGGAACGAAAAGTGAGAGAAAAGAAGAAGAAAAACGTGAGAAGAACAAAACAGCAATAAAGATTAGAAGAAAGAAAGAAACTCGTAGGTTAATCATAAACAACCGTAGACGAACTTCAACGTTTTACCAAGCCATCTACGACGTTCCCAGTCACGAGGACCTACGTGAGACAAGCTCCTTCTACCCTTACCCTTTTTTTTCACCATCCTCTAACCTTTCCCAGAACAATTTTTATTTTTTTTCATTTTTCATTTCTGATTTTTTTTTTTTTTTTTTTTTTTTTTTGTACCCGAGGAGAGGAGGTTTGGGTTGGATCTAGGTAAGGGTTGTGTAGGTGGGTTAGTGAGTGTGGGGTTAATTAGGCTTGAGTGCGTAACAGGGTTTTGGGTATAATTGAAATAATGACGCAAGTTTAAGTGGATAGCATACCTTTGAAGGTGTGGTAGCAAGAGCGAATAGGATGTACTTGTAGGAGGCGTGGAGTGTGTTAGTAGGTTAGGTGCGTTTAGGAATGTGAATCACGAGGTTGTGGGCTGAGGGGACGTTCGAGAAGCGGCCAAGTTGCTCGAAGTTGGTATGCAATCCGAGGAAACTGAATATCAACTTCAAGAGTAATTATTTAGTCAAAGGCATTTGCATATTGTGTAGCGCGGTTTAAAGTGGGGTTTATGGCTGCTCGGACAACCGGTTGAGGAGAGAAATCAGGTACGAGAGATAGATAGATAGATAGATAGAAAAAGAGAGAGAAAGAGAAAGGGATGTGTATATGTGTGTGTATATATGTATATATATATATATATATATATATATATATATATATATATATGTATAGAGAGAGAGAGAGAGAGAGAGAGAGAGAGAGAGAGAGAGAGAGAGAGAGAGAAGGGGAAAAGAGAAAAAGAGAATAGGTTAAAGAAACAGTGAGGAAACGAGAAGAGAGAGAGAAAGAAGGAGATATAGAATGACAGACATTGGAAGAATAAGAGAGAGAGAGTAAGAGAAAGCAAGAACGAAAGAGGGAGACAGAGAGTCAACTCCACCTACTTAGAATTCAGAATTCCAAAGTACAGTCAGTCAAAGTTTTCTTCCCTACGTCATTTTCTATTTTTCTTTGAACGAGAATTATCAGCACCTGTCATCTCCTCGTTCCTCGTCGCAGTTTATTTGACGTCTCTGAAATGCGTATTTTTAGCACATCTTCAACTTTTTTTTTTTTTTTTAATATTTCATTTTCCCTTCTTTCTCGGCCTTCCTTCCCTCCTTTCTTTATATCTCATCTCCACTTTCATTTATTTCCCCTCCCCCCTTTTTTTAGTTTATTTCCCCTTCACACTCCTTTAATCTCTTTTTTTTTCCTATTATGTTTCCTTCTACACTCTATCAGTCCTAATTTTCCGGATTTGTTTTTCTTTCCATCCTACTCAACGTTTTATTTATTTCTATTTGTTTATTTTCATTTTTTTCGCTTACATTCTTTTACGCTTCTCCCTTACTCTCTTTAATAATTGGTTTCCTCTATCCTCTTAATCCCGTTAATGTTTAATATTTTTCCCCCAACATTTCTCTCTCATGTTCATTTCTATTTTCTCTTCCCCCTTCTCTTTCTTTATTTGTCCACTACCCTTCCCATTTCATTAGTCTTTATTGCTTTATCTAATTCCCGCCAGATTCCTTTCCTTTCTCCTTTCTTCTCTATTTCTTTTTCTTATACATTCTAATTGCCATTCCCTCTTTTTCAATAATTATCCTTAATACTTTTTCCCCAAAAACCCATTTTCACACATGAATTTCTACCCCACACATC
>BOPN01002566.1:197116-203432 GCA_017312705.2 Penaeus japonicus
GTTCTTTTCTTGTTTTTTCGTAGTTTTGTGTGTGTATATATATATATATATATATAATTTTTGTCAATATTCTTTTTATCCTCATTATTTTTCATTAAATTACCAGGATCAAAGAGAAGGGGTTGTTGCTTGTCATTTCTTTGGCCCTAATTGGAGAGAGAGACTTTCTTAGGTTACAAGCCTTGCTATTTGTCCCCTTTTTTCTTTCTTTTTCTATTTGTAATTTTAGTTATCAGAGATTTTTCATACCTGCTTTTCAGTGTCCTTCTTAAAAAAAACTTAGAGCCTAAGGTCTTCAGTTGTCACATTCTTTCTATTTCGATTTATAGATCCCCGTATAAGGATTTTTTTTTTTTTTTTCTTTAGGAGAAACATTGCTGTCTGTTGTTGCAGTAATATCGAACATGACGAGTTTTCAACGTGATCTTTAGTTATGATATCAGGTTTAGTTAGTGTTAATATCAAGGCCTATAAAATCTTCGTTTGATAATTTTCTGAGGTCAGCATTAGGATAATCGTAATATCTGCATATTTTGCAACGAAGATCCTGTCCAACTATGTCATTTGGTGTGAGAACAGAGCAATCAGATGCCAGATGGCCTATAATATCGAAACATATTCCACAGGGTAAGTTATAGATAGGGTAAGCTTGTCTTCGCACTTAAGCCTGGTTGCTTCCAGTGGGTAAGCTTTGAAGTTAAGCGATCACACTGAAACTCACTCTTTCTGCTTCTAACTCCACTCCACGTAGCCACTTATGGGTGCTTCTTCACTCTGCATTAGTTTGTTGGGTACAGAAGGAGTACTCTTCGTGCTAAGGTTTATTTTCCCGGATTTCTTTGACTTTTTGAAGTCCTGCTGTCTTGGCTTCCATTTATGTTCTTTGCTTATTTATGACTTTCGAGGATTTGTTAGTGATGGCTTGAATGCCGCGTTCCCCTACAAACAAAGCTAATCGAGTGTGCAGCTTTATTTCTTTTGTGTGTATTGACGAGTTGTAGCATTTACTCTGTGCTCACGCCGTGGTATTTCTGCGATTCTGTTGCCGTTGATTCGTATTTAAGTTCTGTGTATGTAAATTGGATGAGCTTTCTCCGTCTTTGCCTTTCTCGAGATATATAAACTGTTAATATCTGATTTTGGATGAGGCATACGATTGGTTGTCAATACTTTACAGATTTCCGTGTCACTTGTCTTAATATCTGGTAGTGTCCAGATTGTAGCGCCACAAAAGTTATAACTATGGTGTTTATTACTCGTAATAAATTGACTGAGTTTAGTCCAGTTTTCCGCACAATACCTAATGCACGATCATCTGCTTTATAACTTGATGATGGACCAAACTGCTTTCATTTATACCAAGGTACCTGTACATCTATTAGTTAACATCTTTTATCAAATATATATATATATATATATAATATATATATATATATATATATATATATGTATATATATATATACTTCACTGTTCGCTTTTCGCTCTCCTTTCTCTTTATTTCTCTATTTCTGACCGGATATTCTTCTACCAATCCTTCACTGTTCGCTTTTCGCTCTCCTTTCTCTTTATTTCTCTATTTCTGACCGGATATTCTTCTACCAATCCTTCACTGTTCGCTTTTCGCTCTCCTTTCTCTTTATTTCTCTATTTCTGACCGGATATTCTTCTACCAATCCTTCACTGTTCGCTTTTCGCTCTCCTTTCTCTTTATTTCTCTATTTCTGACCGGATATTCTTCTACCAATCCTTCACTGTTCGCTTTTCGCTCTCCTTTCTCTTTATTTCTCTATTTCTGACCGGATATTCTTCTACCAATCCTTCACTGTTCGCTTTTCGCTCTCCTTTCTCTTTATTTCTCTATTTCTGACCGGATATTCTTCTACCAATCCTTCACTGTTCGCTTTTCGCTCTCCTTTCTCTTTATTTCTCTATTTCTGACCGGATATTCTTCTACCAATCCTTCACTGTTCGCTTTTCGCTCTCCTTTCTCTTTATTTCTCTATTTCTGACCGGATATTCTTCTACCAATCCTTCACTGTTCGCTTTTCGCTCTCCTTTCTCTTTATTTCTCTATTTCTGACCGGATATTCTTCTACCAATCCTTCACTGTTCGCTTTTCGCTCTCCTTTCTCTTTATTTCTCTATTTCTGACCGGATATTCTTCTACCAATCCTTCACTGTTCGCTTTTCGCTCTCCTTTCTCTTTATTTCTCTATTTCTGACCGGATATTCTTCTACCAATCCTTCACTGTTCGCTTTTCGCTCTCCTTTCTCTTTATTTCTCTATTTCTGACCGGATATTCTTCTACCAATCCTTCACTGTTCGCTTTTCGCTCTCCTTTCTCTTTATTTCTCTATTTCTGACCGGATATTCTTCTACCAATCCTTCACTGTTCGCTTTTCGCTCTCCTTTCTCTTTATTTCTCTATTTCTGACCGGATATTCTTCTACCAATCCTTCACTGTTCGCTTTTCGCTCTCCTTTCTCTTTATTTCTCTATTTCTGACCGGATATTCTTCTACCAATCCTTCACTGTTCGCTTTTCGCTCTCCTTTCTCTTTATTTCTCTATTTCTGACCGGATATTCTTCTACCAATCCTTCACTGTTCGCTTTTCGCTCTCCTTTCTCTTTATTTCTCTATTTCTGACCGGATATTCTTCTACCAATCCTTCACTGTTCGCTTTTCGCTCTCCTTTCTCTTTATTTCTCTATTTCTGACCGGATATTCTTCTACCAATCCTTCACTGTTCGCTTTTCGCTCTCCTTTCTCTTTATTTCTCTATTTCTGACCGGATATTCTTCTACCAATCCTTCACTGTTCGCTTTTCGCTCTCCTTTCTCTTTATTTCTCTATTTCTGACCGGATATTCTTCTACCAATCCTTCACTGTTCGCTTTTCGCTCTCCTTTCTCTTTATTTCTCTATTTCTGACCGGATATTCTTCTACCAATCCTTCACTGTTCGCTTTTCGCTCTCCTTTCTCTTTATTTCTCTATTTCTGACCGGATATTCTTCTACCAATCCTTCACTGTTCGCTTTTCGCTCTCCTTTCTCTTTATTTCTCTATTTCTGACCGGATATTCTTCTACCAATCCTTCACTGTTCGCTTTTCGCTCTCCTTTCTCTTTATTTCTCTATTTCTGACCGGATATTCTTCTACCAATCCTTCACTGTTCGCTTTTCGCTCTCCTTTCTCTTTATTTCTCTATTTCTGACCGGATATTCTTCTACCAATCCTTCACTGTTCGCTTTTCGCTCTCCTTTCTCTTTATTTCTCTATTTCTGACCGGATATTCTTCTACCAATCCTTCACTGTTCGCTTTTCGCTCTCCTTTCTCTTTATTTCTCTATTTCTGACCGGATATTCTTCTACCAATCCTTCACTGTTCGCTTTTCGCTCTCCTTTCTCTTTATTTCTCTATTTCTGACCGGATATTCTTCTACCAATCCTTCACTGTTCGCTTTTCGCTCTCCTTTCTCTTTATTTCTCTATTTCTGACCGGATATTCTTCTACCAATCCTTCACTGTTCGCTTTTCGCTCTCCTTTCTCTTTATTTCTCTATTTCTGACCGGATATTCTTCTACCAATCCTTCACTGTTCGCTTTTCGCTCTCCTTTCTCTTTATTTCTCTATTTCTGACCGGATATTCTTCTACCAATCCTTCACTGTTCGCTTTTCGCTCTCCTTTCTCTTTATTTCTCTATTTCTGACCGGATATTCTTCTACCAATCCTTCACTGTTCGCTTTTCGCTCTCCTTTCTCTTTATTTCTCTATTTCTGACCGGATATTCTTCTACCAATCCTTCACTGTTCGCTTTTCGCTCTCCTTTCTCTTTATTTCTCTATTTCTGACCGGATATTCTTCTACCAATCCTTCACTGTTCGCTTTTCGCTCTCCTTTCTCTTTATTTCTCTATTTCTGACCGGATATTCTTCTACCAATCCTTCACTGTTCGCTTTTCGCTCTCCTTTCTCTTTATTTCTCTATTTCTGACCGGATATTCTTCTACCAATCCTTCACTGTTCGCTTTTCGCTCTCCTTTCTCTTTATTTCTCTATTTCTGACCGGATATTCTTCTACCAATCCTTCACTGTTCGCTTTTCGCTCTCCTTTCTCTTTATTTCTCTATTTCTGACCGGATATTCTTCTACCAATCCTTCACTGTTCGCTTTTCGCTCTCCTTTCTCTTTATTTCTCTATTTCTGACCGGATATTCTTCTACCAATCCTTCACTGTTCGCTTTTCGCTCTCCTTTCTCTTTATTTCTCTATTTCTGACCGGATATTCTTCTACCAATCCTTCACTGTTCGCTTTTCGCTCTCCTTTCTCTTTATTTCTCTATTTCTGACCGGATATTCTTCTACCAATCCTTCACTGTTCGCTTTTCGCTCTCCTTTCTCTTTATTTCTCTATTTCTGACCGGATATTCTTCTACCAATCCTTCACTGTTCGCTTTTCGCTCTCCTTTCTCTTTATTTCTCTATTTCTGACCGGATATTCTTCTACCAATCCTTCACTGTTCGCTTTTCGCTCTCCTTTCTCTTAATTTCTCCATTTCTGACCGGATTTCGTCCTGTACACCACTATCGGGTTGTCTCCTATGACGACCTTATTCACTTCCACATAACGCCAAATAACAGCTGGAGGGAATGCTTTGGCAAATGGCGTCATAGCGGGTGACGCATCTCTGTCTAATTAATCTGTGTTCGGAGAGATCGTCCTGATAAAGGAACACAATTCTAAATCCTTCATGATGTTCTTCCCCTTTTGTACCTTTTGGAATATACTTCATTACTCTAGCTATATAATTTACCCTTCATATTGAGACAAAAGGAGCTCTCCAACAGAAACCCACCTGTCTACGGCAAGATCCTGTGATGAGGGAACGTGCAGGACCAAGGAAGCAAAAGTGTATATTTTGTATTTGTATATTCATATCTATCTATCTATATATATATATGTGTGTGTGTGTCTGTGTTCACACGGCGGTGCAACAGCAAGACACATGCTGCCTCCTTCACATCCATCCTAGTACTGCATGCCATAAGCCCGGGTTTACACGAGGCGCTTTTAACGCGCGATAGCAAACGTGGCGTTAGGCAGAGTTAATGGTATCTATGGAACCGGTCACACGTGACGCGGCGTTTTGACGCCGCGTCAACGTCGGGTCCCTTGCCAACGCGGCGTTTTGAAGGCAGCGCGCTCTCTAATTGGCTGGGCTGCTACCAATGAGGAGAGAGAATGCGCGTTATTATGGCAACCCCTGGGATACTCTACGTGGAGGAAGTTTCTCGCCGCTTGCGCCGCTTCAAACGGTCACTACATATATATATATATATATATATATATATATATATATATATATATATATATAGATATATATATGTCTGTTTCTCTCTGCATTGTTTGGCACAGACACACATATAACCCACGCACAAACTCAAGCGTCGCGTTGACGACGCGTTTGAAAGCGCCTCGTGTGAGCGGTAGTTTCTAACGCCGAGTTTGCTAACGCAAGTTGGAAAGCACTTCGTGTAAACCGGGCCTAACACGAACAAAAAGAAAACACTGCGGTTACGTCGCGATTTCAGCGTTGCGGCCGCCACGGAATAGCTGCCTCGTCTGAACAGGTCTATACCGGTCGCAGAGAGGCAGCCTGAATACCACATAAACGCCAAATTAGAAATTGCATTTGTACATATCAAAATCTAGTGTCAAATCACTCTTAGATTAGAGTAAAAGGCTCCTTAATTCATATTGACAAACTTTGATAATTAAAGATGTAGCTTAGCAACCTGCTTCCCCTCGACCAGAAACGAGCTTCGTCCAGCACACCAACACACCATGTTGAGACAAGTTGATTAAGTGACAATTACAGACCTCGAATGGGTGTAGCTAACGACCAAGTGGTTATAGCAACAGTGTGCAAAATTGGACTTAATGGTCGGGGTCCAATCATTTCTTTATTTGTCTCTATATTGTAGCCTTAAAAGTTAAATCCTTAAAGTTAATCGAAAAAATTGTAATCATATTTCAGATATTACCGATTCTGCAACAAAATCACCTCAACGTCAGGAGAGAAATAAATCATTCGGAGTCTCTTCAGATAGATAATTCTCTTAGAGTAATTGAGTAACAAAGGGGGCGATCTTATTGTAAGCCTTCTTTCTATCACAGCGAGATATTCAAGTTTTTATTGCGTATAATCTTTGTGTAATTACATGTGATTATATCCAAAGGCATTAGATAATAAGTTTTACTGATAGTTATGTCTCTCTCTTTCTCTCTCTCTCTCTTTACATATATATATA
>BOPN01002567.1:0-17500 GCA_017312705.2 Penaeus japonicus
CCCCCACCAATTTAACTGAATCGGCACAAAGGCATTTGAAACCTCGCTCTGAATCTCTTATTAAAGATGGGTGCCTACGGGTTTATTTTAATGATTGTGATCAGTGGCCGAATAGTCATGATTGTGTATTATATGTAATTGCAAATGCTACCATTTTTTTTTAAACCAGAGGATGATAATTCATTGTCTGAGTGTGAAAAAAGCAAGATGAGGTAGAATCTCATAAAATGTTTCGAAAAGGCCCTCTTTTTTAAAACCAGCTTACAACAAAGCAAATGACAACCATTATACAGTGTGGTAGTTTGGAATTGGAATTACTATACTGCATATTGTATATTTTTAGGTTGTATTTTATTATGCTGGTTAAAATTACTTCATTTGCAAATTGCATATTTTCATCTCAGGTTTTCACGTGTACATATCTTTATCAATAAATCTACTATGTACACTGACGTAAGCTATCTCTTAATAAAGATGAAAATAAAAGATAAAGCTTGAGTCTCGTGCAAAGCTTAGATAATGATTGGGACAATAAAAATAAAAAAAAAATGATAAAAATTAAGAAGATACAAAATAAGCCACAGAGGGAGTGTTTTTACACGCATAGTATTGACTTCACGAGTGCTAGTAACTCATATTCCTTTTACTAACTGCTAGTTCTTTCACAAGCATCGTTTGTAACCGGCAATGATGATTAATAAACTGTCAATTATCCGAATAAAAGAAGTAACTCGCCCAGCAATGGATAATGATAATAAATAATATTAATAATGTTAATGAGCAGTAGCGGTTATGATAACAATGCCTTAAAAACAAAGAACTTATCAATATATTATCTGCATGCTAGATTTTTTTGTGTTTCCTCCAGCTGACTGTGTGATAACGGACACTGACACTTTGGCTGAATATAAACACCATTATATTTAATCAATGCTAGCTATATTGAAGAGCGCTTCGCATCATTTTCATAGTTAGTTTCAATTATCGTGTGATTTAGATTTTATTTTCATATCTACTTATTTTATGTGACAACATATTCTAATGCTTTAATGATTTATGTCTTTGATCCTTTGAGATTGATATCTCAAAATTGGTTTATTATTGTGATTACTTGTGTATGTCATGCAATCTTGACAAATATGACACTAATGATACATGCTATTACTCTTATGCTGAAGATATAACACCACACCCTCCTCCTCCTCCTCTTCTATTTCTAGGATTTCATCCTCCTCTTCCCCCTCCCCCTCTCCTTCTCCACCTCCTCCTCCTCTTCCTCCTTCTCCTTCTCCTTCTCCTTCTCCTTCTCCTTCTCCTTCTCCTTCTTCTTCTTCTTCTTCTCCTCCTCCTCCTCCTCCTCCTCCTTCTTCTTCTTCTTCTTCTTCTTCTTCTTCTTCTTCTTCTTCTTCTTCTTCTTCTTCTTCTTCTTCTTCTTCTTCTTCTTCTTCTTCTTCTTCTTCTTCTTCTTCTTCTTCTTCTTCTTCTTCTTCTTCTTCTTCTTCTTCTTCTTCTTCTTCTTCTTCTTCTTCTTCTTCTTCTTCTTCTTCTTCTTCTTCTTCTTCTTCTTCTTCTTCTTCTTCTTCTTCTTCTTCTTCTTCTTCTTCTTCTTCTTCTTCTTCTTCTTCTTCTTCTTCTTCTTCTTCTTCTTCTTCTTCTTCTTCTTCTTCTTCTTCTTCTTCTTCTTCTTCTTCTTCTTCTTCTTCTTCTTCTTCTTCTTCTTCTTCTTCTTCTTCTTCTTCTTCTTCTTCTTCTTCTTCTTCTTCTTCTTCTTCTTCTTCTTCTTCTTCTTCTTCTTCTTCTTCTTCTTCTTCTTCTTCTTCTTCTTCTTCTTCTTCTTCTTCTTCTTCTTCTTCTTCTTCTTCTTCTTCTTCTTCTTCTTCTTCTTCTTCTTCTTCTTCTTCTTCTTCTTCTTCTTCTTCTTCTTCTTCTTCTTCTTCTTCTTCTTCTTCTTCTTCTTCTTCTTCTTCTTCTTCTTCTTCTTCTTCTTCTTCTTCTTCTTCTTCTTCTTCTTCTTCTTCTTCTTCTTCTCCTCCTTCCTCTCTCGCTCTCTCTCTCTCTCTCGCTCTCTCTCTCTCTCTCTCTCTCTCTCTCTCTCTCTCTCTCTCTCTCTCTCTCTCTCTCTCTCTCTATCTTTCCTCTCCCCTACCACCCTTTCTCTCTTACTGTAAATTTCAAGAAAGTTGAAAATATAAGTTCGTGGTGCAAAGGCGCTCTATATTTTGTTTTCTTATTCATAATATCATGGATTACTTTACAATCACCATTACTATCGGTTCCAATATAGAGATACAATTTAGCATTTTCCTTGGGTAACTTTATATTCAGCACACTGACACTCGAGTGTTTTAGGACATGTAAGTATTAAATCATTTATCTTATTCAATATATAGAGTAGGCAAAAGTAATTTTTATTTAGTTACTGCTAAAAGATCCCTACCGTTTTCTCTTCCGTGAAAATCTACTTTTACATATATTCTTAATGCGCTTGTTATTTTAGACGTAGTAATGCACTTGGTATGAAGTGTTCTTTACGATTTATGAAATTTATCGTGTTTTACGGGAAGTTTGTTTGAAATTTGACCTACATATTATATGACAAAAAGGCATTTCATTCTGAATAAAAGAAAACGGGTGAAGATCTCGTTCGAATTTATGCTTTTGGTTTTCTTGAATAATTCAATACGTGAAAAAATCGATTGCGAAATTCATTGACTTAATTAGCTACGAAATTCACTCTTCGGGAATCAATTTGGGTTTCTGATAGTTACTTGTGAATATATATGTATAGGTTGATAAAGGTTATAAGTTATCGTTAGAAGGGAGATACGAAGATTCGGACACAGTGTTGTTGTTTTGATGTGGGAGAGTTCATGGAGGAAGAGTGAGCGCCAACCACTCACTTTTCGTGTTCTTTGTCGGCGATTTGTCGGTGAGAGGACTATTATTCACTCTTTGTCGTACTCTTAAGTTCCTATTGCACCATGTGAGAGCAAGTTTTGGTCGTTGCAGGGTGATGTTGGGGGTAAAAGTTGGAAGTAAAATTGCAAGTCTGAGACAAGCCTTCATGGCGAGTGATTTTGAGTTTTGCTCCGAGTTTCCTGTATTCGGTTTTCTTCGTTCGGTATGGTTCTCGTGGCCTTTTTCCTTGGGAGCTTTGTGCTCGGAGACTTATGTTCGTTGAATTCGCTTTGCTGAAATTGGTTAAGAATAAACGTATGTGACGAAATCTCGTTGACTTGACTCCAGGTTTCTTCTTTATGCTATCTATCCTTATTAATTTTTGATACTCACTTTTATTGCTTGTTACTTGAACACCCTCTAGATCTCATCTTTATTTTTGTTATCTATGCCTTTGGAATCTTTTTTTTTTTTTTTTTTTTTTTTAAAGGATAAGCATTCCTATTGCAACATATCCCATCTAGCAGATGTCCCTTTGTAACATACATAGGAATGTAGGAGTGAAGAAAATTGTCAGGAGGTATTACCAAGTACTTAAGCACTATCTGGCTTGATGCCCTTTACTGAGGTTGAGGTTAGTCAGTTACCTAACCTAAGATACGTGACCATAACATACCTGTACCCATCTTCTGCCCAAATTAGTTCATAACTTCCACTTACACCAGTTACTTCCACCTCTTGGTAAAAGAAATAATGTTCAACCATGCTGATTGTGATGCTCCTCTATAATATGTAGCTGCAGACGCACTGCAGGGAATATGGTGTAAATGCCGACAATAACAAAAGGCAATTAAAAATATCTTTGTTCATTCCTTCCTACACCATCACACTTGTTGGCAAGGAATTAAAAGTACTATTAATTTTTGTTGTATAGTTTTAGTTAAACCATTGGTCGCGGTATCAAAAAAAGGTTTGTGCAGTAGGATGGCTGTTTTACATGTCTGGCATGGTGTCATCCGTGTCTATGACCGACTCTGCCTTTGCAGCAAATCATGCCATCCGCTGCTAATGGGTTAATGACAATAAGACTCATGACTTAATGAAATCTTAAACAATATTTGATTGAAGTGATTCCTGGACATTTACTTTGGTTATAGATGATAATCAATGAAGTCAGCTCGTAAATTAACAGAACAATCATGCAACATTAGTTTAAGTATTGCTTATTGTGTGGGGCTTCGCAAAAGTGGATTATTCGAAGCATTTAGGAGTGGTTCTTGCGTCGTGAAAATATGTGTGCGTGTTGTATTGGTTTTATTTTTTGATGTACATGGATGATGAACCTTATCATAAAATAAGGAACTAGTCCAAGCTCTGTCCTGCTAGAATACTGTGGAGAATGTTTGTTGACCTTTTTGCCTTGGTACTTTTAGGCCTAGAGGCAACTGTGATGGCAGTACTCATGATACACCATGTGAGAGAGTAGATTGTAAGAAAACCACATATTTGACATTTTTATTGCACATTAGGAAAAAATGATTTTATATAAGTGTCCCCCCTCCATCTAAATACCCCAGTTTCCCATTTGTTCCCCAAGCCTACTGGATGGGGAAGGGGGGTTAACTCGGAAATCAAAGGTTTCATATTACAAGGTAAATAAAAAAATGACATCCGCAAATGTTTTTAATGTTATTTTTCAACAAACTAGGAGAATGCGTGGGGAATTGAGAGATGAAGGGGAGAATAAGAAAACCTTTTATCAAAATGACAGCCAAAAATCATCGATAAACACCATATTAACCCTCTCTGGACGGGTGGTACACCACGGGTACTGCGCATTCAAGGCCTGCTCGCAGGGTGTCGTCATACGGCGTCGATCATTTAATTGATTTAGGCCTATGCATTCGACAGCCCCGGCATTGCAACTTGCAAGGCTGGAATAACCCCCGGCATGAATGGGTTAACCCAACATTTCTTCCTAACCTACTACTGTGGGCAAGCCTGCTAACACTGGGGTATTCCTTTCCTTTCGTAAAACTTTAAAAAAACTGATACCATGATCATGTAAATGATGCACAAATTTGATATTTCCTAAGATATTTACTAGAAAGTGGCAGTATCCATAGTCATACTAGGCATGAGCACACTTGGTTTCGTTTTGCAAAGAAAGTAGAAATGACAAGTGCAGGCAAAAAAGATTGTAGATTTGCATAAGATGCTTAAATTCTACAAATTGTGTAAAATTTAGTAACAAGTTGAAATGTCAGAATTGTTATTAGATATATATAGATGCTAAATACATAAGGGTTACAATAAAAGTAGAAATATTATTGTTCAAGGGATATAGTGCAGTAGACCAGTTAAGTGTTATCTGTAATAATTTTTGTCTGTGAAGTGCATGTTACCAAAGATAAATTTAACATTATCTTTGGTATCTTAATTTTATGCCAAAACTATTTATATGACAGGACATGTAAAAATGTTTCATAGTAGTTCACACAGTATTCTTTCTAACTGTAGAAGGTAGATAAAAAAAAAAAAGAGATAAAATGGATGAGATCATGTGCTTTACATGTTCATGTAAATATGACTTTATTGCCTTATAGTGTGTTGGAATTTCCAACGATAGTGTCAGGACAATACAAAAACATCAGTGAAAATGTACAGCTCTTCTTTTCCTCAGCAGAATGATCGGACCCAATTTTCACAAAGTACAGGATCTCGTATCAAATAATATGATTTTGAAGTGGGTGAAATATTAAGATGAAATAATTTATCAAGCTATTGGATCACACATTAACCTGATGATGTGTTTTTCCATAAAGTTCCATAGATTCATTGCTTTAGTTAGGGACTGTACCATTGTTATACTGAATTCCTTCCAAATTTGTAGATAATTAGCACACCCATGTAAGATGTGTGCTTCCTTACCTGCATGTGTTTATTTTTCTTGAGCTGTGCGGGAACACCAGTAAAGAGAATGTCCGTGAAAATTTTTGCATCCTACATTATAAATACTATTGTCATCAGTAAATTCAGAAGTAGCTTTTACAAGACTTTTCTTCCTCTATAATTCTTTGGCTCATGGCGATGCAGTATTTAGCTTAGAGTGATCATTAGAATTCTCTATATTTGTGCATATGTTGGTCATCTATAGTGGAATTAATCTCTGCATATAAAGGCTAGTGTTAAGTCAAATTATTGAAACTGCCCATTGCAATGGGATGAGTGAACATGTAGCAGGTTCATGAAAGTATGGTATATAAAGATGTTACAAGTCTGTGTAGAAATATATGTATACATTATATATGCAAATGCATATCTGCATATGCATACGCACACGGACACATGGACATCTGCACAGACATGAGCACACGCACACGCACACGCACACGCACACGCACACGCACACGCACACGCACACACGTACAAACGTACACATTTAATGTTTTAGTTCTTTTCTATGAAATTCTATATGTCAGTTTATTCAAAATTCACATGTGTGTCAGTTTATTCAAAATTCATATGTGTGTTCTTTTTTATGAGTAGTTCACATTCATGATGAAAGTAATTTCTGTATTTCTAAATCTTGTATAAACCAGTGGAATGCCAGTGGAATGATATCATTTCATATCGATGAGTATTGTTTTATTTAGAAAGATACCCTGTGGTTATCATTTCTGTCTGTGTTAGAATAGCAGTTGATGTTTTGATTTTTGTTTTTATATTTCTTTGATTTTTCAATTCATGTGATGTGCAGGTGTTTCTGCATCTGTGCCTGTATGCATTCATGTGTATGTGTGTGTCTGTAAATGCACTTGTTATTTGATTTTAAGTCCAACAGCTGTTGTAGTTCATAAGATGCATTATGATGAACATGTGATGTTCCTCTTATTATAATTTTTACTTTTTATTAATTTATTTTATTTTATTTTATTTATTTTTTTTTTCAGTGGAGCATGTGTTACTGAAGATTTTTTTTTTCCTATCTTTTTATCTACCAGATTATTGGAGTTGTATGATGTTATATTCAATCATATGCTTGCATTTTGGTTGTGTCCAATAGATGTTCAGGAAATTATACTGCTGGCTTCTGAAAATATGTTGTATAAGGAACATTGAATTATTGATATAGGGTTATAAGTAAAGTTAGAGATAAAATGCAAACTTTTCAGTTTATTGGAATTGAAAGAGAGGGATTGTCATTTGTAATTTGAGTATAGATAGATAGATAGATAGATAGATAGATAGATAGATAGATAGATAGATAGATAGATAAAGAAAAATAAGGAAGCAAATAATGACACATAACTTATGGTACAGGAAATGAAGTATAGAGCCATTATAAGATAATGTTTCACCGATTGATTCAAATTCCTGTCTATGGTCGAAGGTTCTCCTATTTTCATGGTGAACAGTGCCTCAAGAACTTCCTAACTTTTTAAACTTTGTGGGTTCTTCCCTGTCGAGATGTGGTAACGTCATAGTAGCAGGGGCAATTGTGTGAAGTTGATTTTAAAGCAGAGGTCATAATGGCAAGCATGATTACAGAGATGGGGCAGGTTGATTTGATCATCATTATACTATAAGAGATTTTTGTGGCACCAGTAACTGTTTTCTATTTTTCATTGCTTTCCTTCCTCCAAGTCACTATATTTACACAATTTGAATGATAGTGATAGAGCCAGATTCCACCAAAAGGGGCAGATGGGAAAAATAGTGTGTAACTTTTACTGACTTGCAACATGGGACACTTATAATGTACTTAATTTTACATAACATATATATGCATAGCCTGATTATGACTGGTGTGCAATTATATCTGTATAGTTATAAGTCTGAGTACGTACATATGATTTGCCTCAGAGAACGTACTAATCATGTACATGTACTAATGAAAATACTAAAATAGTAAATGATTATTCTTTTTTCTTTGGATTGATGATCCATGCACTGTTCAGAATGGTTTTCTTTCTTTTTTTATATATATATATATATATATATATATATATATATATATATATATATATATATATTTTTTTTTTTTTTTTTCTTTCCCACATAGATGGATCCGCAAACTTTTAGTCACCAAGACTCATTCACCTTTTGCTTGAATTTTTTAGTTATATTTTTTTTGCCATATACTACTGCTCTCAACATGATGATAATATATATTAATATAATAATGATATTAGTAATGATAATAGTATTATTAGACATGAAGTCTTTCTTCCTGAAAATTCAAGGAACAGGGAAAATAGAGGGCGTCAAGTAATCCTACAAACGAAACGCTTGTCGAATCAAATGCACGTAAAAGAAAAACCATTGAAACAAAACAACCATAGTAGATGGTATTAAGTTAAGGGTAGAGGCCAGTGTCATGTTTCCTGTAGAGTGTTGGGATTTCCTTTTGATGTTGTAGTAGGGAGAATCGGAACAAAAGTTAGGTGTTTGTGTGCGTGTGAGGGACAAAGGTGTTTTTTACATACATAATGCACATATGTGTATGTGCAAATATTTACAGGCTCATGCGTATGTACATGTGTATGTATATGCATGTTCAAATATGAATAGGCTTATACTTATGTACATGTACATAGTATATAGGTACATAACTATATACATTTGCTCACATGTATGTTTCTATATGCATAAATACAGGCACATATCTGCATACATACAAGTTTCACATATATGCATAACTTGATGCATACATTGATACACAATTTCATACATCTACTCTTTCTCCCTTTTTGATCTCCCTTCATTCTTCATCTTCCTTTTTGTTTGATTTTCTTTTTCTTTTTTTCTACTTCTTCCTTTCTTTTTCTTGTACTTTTTCTTCTTCTTCATCTCCTTCTCTTCTCAATTTTCTCCTTCTCTTTCTTCCCTAACTTCTTTTTCACCTCCTCCTCTTTCCCTTCATTCTTCTTTATATTTTTCGTTTGATTTTTTTGTTTTTCTCATTTTGTTTACTCTTCTTTTTCTTTTTCTCCTCCTCCTCCTCCTCCTCCTCCTCCTTGTCCTCCTCCTCCTTGTCCTCCTCCTCCTTGTCCTCCTCCTCCTCTTCCTCCTCCTCCTTGTCCTCCTCCTCCTTGTCCTCCTCCTCCTTGTCCTCCTCCTCCTTGTCCTCCTCCTCCTTGTCCTCCTCCTCCTTGTCCTCCTCCTCCTTGTCCTCCTCCTCCTTGTCCTCCTCCTCCTTGTCCTCCTCCTCCTCGTCCTCCTCCTCCTCCTCCTCCTCCTCCTCCTCCTCCTCCTCCTCCTCCTCCTCCTCCTCCTCCTCCTCCTCCTCCTCCTCCTCCTCCTCCTCCTCCTCCTCCTCCTCCTCCTCCTCCTCCTCCTCCTCCTCCTCCTCCTCCTCCTCCACCTCCTTCTCCTCCTCATCATCCTCATCCTTCTCCTCCTTCCCCTCTACCTCTACTTCCTCCTCCTCCTTCTCCTCCTTCCCCTCTATCTCTTCTTCCTCCTCCTCCTTCTCCTCCTTCTCCTCCTTCTCCTCTGCCTCTTCTTCCTCCTCCTCCTCTTCCTCTTCCTCTTCCTCCTCTTCCTCCTCTTCCTCCTCCTCCTCCTCCTCCTCCTCCTCCTCCTCCTCCTCCTCCTCCTCTTCCTCCTCTTGCTCCTCTTGCTCCTCTTCCTCCTCGTCCTCCTCCCCTCTTTCTCCCCCTCCCTCCTCCTCCATCTGCCCCTCCTCTTCCTCCATCTGCCCCTCCTCGTCCTCGCTCCCCTTCCCCTCCTGCCACTCTTACCACCACCAACCTAACCTAACCTAACCTCTGAACCTACCCACCCCCTTCTCTGTCTCAATCCCTTCCCCCTTCCCCCTTCCCCCTCCTCATCGTATTTTCAATCACAACTATGCTGTATAAATGCATCATATTGATTATGTTAGTTTTCCTCTCATGTTGCACCAGTGTGACCCTGTTTCATCAATGAGGTAAGATAATATTGTTGAAAAGTGCGTTTGTGCGTGTGAGTGTGTGTGTGTGAGTGTGTGTGTGTGAGTGTGTGTGTGAGTGTGTGTGTGTGTGTGTGAGTGTGAGTGTGTGTGTGTGTGTGTGTGAGTGTGTGTGTGTTTATCTTCCACTTTGATAGAGGCACCTACACCACGTCACCGTGCACTGTGCCCACGCCATATCACTGTTTCATGAACCTCCAGCATGCATTATGTGCCGACAATAGAGGATTTACAAGCGATATTGTATTTATTTTATCATCATTATCATTGTTGATATTATTATTGTTGTTAGTATTGTTATTATTGTTATTATTATTATTATTATTATTATTATTATTATTATTATTATTATTATTATTATCATTGTTATTATTTTTGTTATTATTATTATTATTATTATTATTATTGTTATTATAATTATTACTATTACTATTATTATCATCTATTTTTCTTCCTTCCAGGAGGATCTCGCTTCCTCACCCCCCTACCCCCATCCCCCGTCGGTGTGATGATCCGGGAAGCGGGGAGAACTCGATGAAGAGAAGAGGATTGAAGAAAGAGGAAAGAGAAGAAAAGAGAAAGATAGAGTGAGAGAGAAAGATAGATAGATAGGGAGAGAGAGAAAGAGAGAGAGAGAGAAGTGTCTTCTTCCTCTGCCTCCTTTTCCAGCCCTCACGCCCGAATACACGAGTTCGCGCCCGCCCTCGCCGCCCACCACCACCACCACCACCACGGTCTGATGCGGGTGGTTGACTGCCCCCCGCCGCTGAGAAGACCGCCCCGCCCCTTCCCCTCCCTCCTCGCCCCTCCTCCTCCTCCTCTCCCCTCTCCTCACCCTCCTCCTCCCCCTTCTCGTCTTCGTCTTCCTTCCTCTTATCCTCCTCCGTCGCCTCTTCGTCCTCTTCTTCCGCTTCTTCCGTCATCATCATCATCTTCTCTTTCTCTTCTTCCTGTTCCTCTTCCTCCTTTCGCAAAGTCCTCACCTATCATGCGGTCGAAACACTAGCAGTGAGTGCGTGCGTTCTCGTGTTCTAGCGTGCGTTCTTTCGTGGGCGTGCGGGGCGTGGAGATCACCAGGTGTGGAACGGGCGTAGCGGAGACGGAGGCGAAGGCGGAGGCGGAGGCGAAGGCGGAGGCGGTGGGCGGCGCGTGGAGGCGGAGGAACGCCCACGAGGCGGACCATGCCGTCGTTGTGTCGGTGAGAGAAGACACAAACACAGACAGACATAGACAGACAGAGAGATAGATAGATAGATCGATAGATCGTGCAGTGCCGTGCAGTGCTGTGCCGTGCAGTCACGTCCCCCCCCCCCTCGCTCGGGTCTGTCTCTCGGAAGTGCGCGGTCCCCCTCCTCTCCGGTGATGCTGTGAGGCGACGCAAGCCCCGTTGAGAGCGCGAAGATGGGCTGGCGATTGCAGTCCTGTTGACCTTGGATAAGCCACGACCCACCCACGCCCCCTTGTCCCTCCCTCCCTACCTCCCTCCCTCCCACCCATCCACTCACCCACCCACTCCCCATCCACCCATCCACCCATCCACCCTCCCATCCCACCACAACTCCATACAACAACCCACCCCACCCACCCTTCCCCACTCTTCCCCCACCCCACACCGCGACACGTCGGGACGAGCAGCAACAGAAGGCGTTGTCGCCGAGGGTAGACGAATCGGAAGCGAGTGAGAGGAGGTATAGAGAGAGTGAGTGAGTGAGGGAAGGAGAAAGAGAAAGAAAAAAAGAAGAGACAGGAAGATAGAGTGAAGGAGAAACTAAGAAAGAAAAGAAAAGAAAAGAAAAAGAAAACGGCGAGGGCATTGCTTGTCGTTTCGGGAGTCCACTTGTCGCGTCACAAACACAGACACAAACGAACGAACCCGGCGTCACAAATAAACGCACACACTCGCAAAAACAAAACAAAGAAACAATTCGACGTCTCAAACAGACACAAAGAAACTCGGAGGGAAAGAGCGACGCTAAGAGAAGTATCAGAAAAAAAGTGAGAGTGAAATAGAAAAAAAGAAAGAAAGAAAGAAAGAAAGAAAGTAAAGTGTGTGAGAAAGTAGGAACCCAAGAAAGAAAAAGGAAAGAAAAAAAAGAAGAAGAAGCGAAAGAGAGTGAGAGACAGACAGTGCGATAAAGAGATAGAGAAACACCCCCCCACCAGCAAACGGAAGAACGCTATTTAGCCACAGGGAGGGGGTGGATCTGCCCTGCCTGCCTACCTACCTACCTACCAGGCAGCCTACCTACCAGCCTGTGTCACCACCATCCTAACTCTTCCATCTCGTCCTCTCGGCGGCGCCTTCCCCATCTGCCCTGCCCTGCCCTGCCCTGCCCCGCCACAGCCATGACTCTCAGCGCCGAATACCAGTGGTAAGTACAGGACCTCTATCTCTGTAGGGGTTAAGGGGAGGGGGGAGGGGGACAAGACGCGCCAGGTTTGATTGTCTGTCGCGGTTTTGCCATCTCCCCGAAATGTATGATCAATATATATATATATATATATATATATATATATATATATATATGTTTATTTATTTATATATATATATATTTTTTTTTTAGAATATAAATTTAAATTCATATATACAATATAGATGTATTACCTTTTTGAAATATTAATGACGGTTCTTATTTGATTATTGGATTAGAGAGAAAAAAGTCGGCGGGATGTGTGGATTAGTGGGAGTGTGGATATGGATGTGAATGGGTAAGAGGGTATGTGGAAGTCAAAACGAAAGTGAGATTGATCATGAGAACGAGAATGCGGACGAGAACGGAGGAGAGAGAGAGGGAGGAAGGGGAAGGAGGAGAGGGAGGGGGAGAGGGCGAGGGATAGTGAAAGTGCGACTGTGAGTGAGGAATGAGTGAGTGAATCCTTGAGTGTGAAAGTGAGTGCGTTGAGTCAGTGCGTGCGTGAATGAAGAAATCAGCGAATGAATGAATGAATGAATGAATAACTGAATGCGTGAGCGAGCGAGCGGGTGACTGACTACAGCTGAGGCAAGAGTGAAAGTGTGTTTCGCTTTTGGTAAGTATAATCCCCTTTGCTCTGCCCCTTCTCCGTTCTCCTCTGCCCCTTTTCCGTTCCCCTCTGCCCTTCTCCTGTTCCCGAGTCTCATCAGTGCAGATTTTGCGGATTTTTTTTTTTTTTTTTGCAATTTGCATATTCATAAGGGGGAAATTTCGTTATCTTTACCGAGTTTGTGTCATCTATTTATTTACCTATCTATCCGTCTATCCATATATTCATCTATCCCATCCATCCATCCATCCATCCATCCATCCATCCATTCGTCCGTCTACCTGTCTATCTACCTGTCTGTCTATCTATTTACCCCTTTATTTAGCCTATTTTCCTTAATTTTTCTTCCCCGTTCTCGTCTCGTCTATGCGTTTGCTAACGGGGCTTTCCCTGGAGTCTGCTGGAGCGGAGTCAGGCCAGCGGAGGTCAAAGGTCACGCGCACCACCCGTCCCTTCCCCGACCTCGTTTTGAAGCCACCTGGTCTAGCGTTGGCTTGCTCGGTGCCTGATCAGTGCTCTCTTGAGTGCCTGCTGTGGGTGGCGTCGCGAAAGGCACAGCTCGCCTCCTCCTCCTCCTCTTCCTCCGCCGCAGCTTCCTCTTATTCTTTGTCTTCTTCATTGCCGTTGGCTTGTTCTTGTTCATCCTCTTGTTCTTCTCATTTTCTTCTCCTTCTTCTTTCTCTTCTTCCCCTTCCTCTTTCCCTTCTTCCTCTCGCTCTCTCTCCTCTCTCTCTCTCCCTCTCTTCCTCCCCCTACTCCTCCCTCTCCCTCTTCCCTCCTCCCTCCTCCCTCCTCCCCTTCTCCCTCTTCTCCCTTCTCCCTCATAGTTCCTCTCCCTCTTCCGCCCTCTCCCTCATAGTTCCTCTCCCTCTTCCCCCTCATCCCTCCTTTCCCCCTCTCCCCCCTTCCCTCCTTCCTCTCCCTCCTCCCTCCTCCCTCCTCCTTCCTACTTCCTTCTCCCCCTCCTCCTTCCTCCCCTCCCCCCCTCTCCTCCTCCTCCATCCTCTCTTGTTAGGCCTAAGTTACATGGCTTTGTTACGGAAGAAGGGGCGAGGGAGAGGATTGGTGCGACCGGAGGGTTCAGGGAAAACCCTTTTATTTCCGGTTTACTCACTCGCTATCCTCCTCCTCCACTTCTTCTTTTTCCTCCTCCTCCTCCTCCTCCTCCTCCTCCTCCTCCTCCTCCTCCTCCTCCTCCTCCTCCTCTTCTACTTCCTCCTCCTCCTCCTCCTCCTCCACTTCTATTTCCTCCTCCTCCTCCTCCTCCACTTCTTTTTCCTCCTCCTCCTCCTCCTCCTCCTCCTCCTCCTCCTCCTCCTCCTATTCCTCCTCCTCCTCCTATTCCTCCTCCTCCTCCTATTCCTCCTCCTCCTCCTCCTCCTCCTCCTCCTCCTCCTCCTCCTCCTCCTCCTCCTCCTCCTCCTCCTCCTCCTCCTCCTCCTCCTCCTCCTCCTCCTCCTCCTCCTCCCCCCCATCCCTTGCCATCTTCACTTCCTATCCCTGTCCTTACATCCCTTTTTTCCCCTGCTCACGTCTCTCTCCCTCCCTATCTCTCTCTCTCTCTCTCTCTCTCTCTCTCTCTCTCTCTCTCTCTCTCTCTCTCTCTCTCTCTCTCTCTCCCTTTCTTCTCTTTATCGTCAGTCTCCGCCTGACAGAGAGAGAAAGAGAAAGAGAGAGGAGGGGTGAGAGAAGAGAGGAGTGAGTGAGTGAGTGAGTGAGTGAGTGAGTGAGTGAGTGAGTGAGTGAGTGAGTGAGTGAGTGAGTAAGTGAGTGAGTGAGAGGAGAGGGGGAGAGCGTAAGGAACGAGAGGGCGATTTCCGAGCGCGCGGCGCGTTGACTCCGTTGGGGTGACGGCGCGGTTTTCCGGTGCGAGTGAGCGAGCTTTTGGTCGGGGATTCCGACGGGGGGAGGGGGGGTGATAGGATTGGATGGGGGGATAAGTAAAAGTCTGCGTGTATGTATGTAGATAGGGAGTGAGAGAGAGAGAGTGAGCGAGCCAGTTAGCTTACTTACCGGAAGGGAAAATCACGAATAAGGAATCCATTGAACAGAGAGAAGCGTAGATAAATACAAGTAGATTGCGTGCGCACGCGCACACGTACGCACACACACACACACACACACACACACACACACACACACACACACACACACACACACACACACACACACACACACACACACACACACACAATAAAGTATAAAAAGATAAGGAATAAGGAGATAGAAATGAGAAAATTATAGATAATGACAAGAGATGGCGTGCATTCACACCTGCTCTGCTGCCAGGAACCATTCTCTGTGTCTCTTTTCCTCTCTCTCTCTCTCTCTCTCTCCCTTTCTCCATCTCCCTCCCTCCCTCTCCCCCTTTCTCCATCTCCCTCCCTCCCTCTCCCCCTTTCTCCATCTCCCTCCCTCCCTCTCCCCCTCACCCCCTCCCTCCCTCTCCCCCTCACCCCCTCCCTCCCTCTCCCCCTCACCCCCTCCCTCCCTCTCCCCCTCACCCCCTCATCCCCTCTCCCCCTTCCTCTACCATCACCTCACCTAACAAAGCCCTCTCCCTATACTCACCCTTTACTCAATCTTACCTCCACTAGCGTCCACCCCCCCTTCCCCCCCGCATCCAGTAGCCCTCCTACGCAGCCCTAGAAATGTCCCCTCACATCCCCCTCAGCCCCCCCTCCTCTTACCGTAGACACAGAGATCCGGGAGGGAGGTAATGATGGGGGGACAGGATGGCGGGGGGGGGGGGGGGGGGCGGGGGGGGGGGGGGTTGACGTATAGTTAAGGATGCACGTTCGCGAGTTGTCGTGTGTACTGTACGACTGAATCAGCGCGGTCATGCATACGTAAGCACGTGTAGTTGCAGACGTGCACGCGTTACTGTGCATGTGTGTACGTGTGTAAAGAGTGAACTTGTGTGGGATATTACACCCTCGGACATGAATACGCGCACATCCATATCCAGACTCGCCGCTTTAAACGCACACACATGCACACACACACACACACGCACACGCACACGCACACGCACACGCACACGCACACGCACACGCGCATACCATAGACATATACACACACTACACATATATACACACTACACATATATACACACACTACACATATATACACACACTACACATATACACACACTACACATACACACACACTACACATATACACACACTACTCATACATATACACTACACACACACACACACACACACACACACACACACACACACACACACACACACACACACACACACACACACACACACACACACACACACACACACACACACACACACACACACACACACACACACACACACACACACACACACACACACACACACACACACACACACACACACACACACACACACACACACACACACACACACACACACACACACACACACACACACACAGACACACACACAGACACACACACACACACACACACACACACACACACACACACACACACACACACACACACACACACACACACACACACACACACACACACACACACACACACACACACACACACACACACACACATACACGTGTGCGTAACGACCTTGGCGGAATGGAAGTCTCATAATGATTATTCAGCAATAAAGCAAGAGACGATGTTTTGTGGCTTCTCCTTTGTGTGTCATTTGGGTTTACTACAAGAGAGGGAGGGAGGGAGGGAGGGAGGGCGAGGGAGGCACACACACACTCACACTCACACATACACTCACACACACACACACACTCACACTCACACACACACACACACACAAACACTTATACACAGACACACACGTACCCACCCCACCACCCCCCCACCCCCCCACCCCACACATACACTTCCTCGTACTTGTTTTACTACCACTATGTGGATGAACAATAAAATCTTATGTCTTTCTTAATGTAAAGCTACTCTTAAGAATATTCATTTTGTTATAAAACTATAGACAGTATGTCATAAATTCTCCTTATTTTTAATTATTCTTTTTTGTTTTGATTTTGTTTCCTCTTTACTCATAAATGAATAGATATATGAGTAAGTAAAAGCCATAAGAAAGGGAATAAAACGTAGAAAGTAAACACGGGAAATAAAAGTCAACTAGAATTAGGAGGAAGAAGAGCAAGACCCAGAACAAGAACATAAAAAAGGAAAATCAAGAATCAGAAGGAAAAAGAGAACAAAAAGGACGAAGGAAAGAACAACATTGACAATAAAATAACAATAATAACAACCTCTTTCACCTCCACCTCAACCTCCATTTCCCCCTCCACCTCCCTATCTCCATCGTCCAACCCCACTTCTACCTCTACCTCCCCCTCCATCTCCACTCCCACATGCCCTCTATCTCCCACCTACCACCTCTACCTCCATCCCACACCTCCACCTTCCACCTCCCCCTTCACCCCCACCCTCCATCCTTCAGCTTCCATCTCCCACCTCAACCCCTAGTTTCCACCCTTCCTCCCCAGTTCCCCCCTTCCCCCTCGCCACCTTCCCCAACCTCAACTCTAACCTCCCCCCTCCCCCTTTCACCTCCCCTCACCTCCTACCCTCCCCTCCCCCTCCCCTTCCCCCTCCCCCCCTTCCTCTTTTCATTT
>BOPN01002567.1:25000-27500 GCA_017312705.2 Penaeus japonicus
GCGGACGGCGGTGGCTTGTGCTTGCTGTTGATTGGTGGCTTGGGTTGGTTGGGGTTGACTGGTGGCTTAGGTTTGGTTGAGGTTGGGTTGTGGCTTAGGTTGTTGGGGTTGTGGTTTAGTTTTGGTTGGGGTTGTGACTTAGGTTTGGTTGGGGTTGTGGCTTAGTTTTGGTTGGGGTTGGGTCGTGGCTTAGGTTTTGGTTGGGGTTGGGTTGTGGCTTAGGTTTGGTTGGGGTTGTGGCTTAGTTTTGAGTTAGTTGGGTTAGGCTTTAGTTTGCGTTGGGAATTAGCTGCTGTGGGGTCGGGTTCTGGTTCGGTTTGAGGTTAGCTTTGGGACAAGTTCGGTGATTCAGTTGGGGTTAGGCTTGATTAAGTTAGGTTAGGTTCGGTTAAGTTCGTTTTGGTTCGGTTCATCACATCCACCACCACCACCACCACCACTATCATCACCTCCACCACCACCAACATTCTCCAACCTCCCTCCTTTTCTCCTCGTCCTTCACCATCTCCTTTCCCCTCCCTTTCCTTCCTTCTCCCTTTCCTCCCTCCCTTTCATCCCTCCTCCCTTCCCTCCCTCCTCCCTTTCCTCCCTCCTCCCTTCTCTCCCTCCTCCCTCCATTCCTTCCCTCCTCCATTTCCTCCCTCCTCCCTTTCCTCCCTCCTCCCTTTCCTCCCTTTCCTCCCTCCTTTCTTTCCTCCCTCCCTCCTCCCTTTCCTCCCTCCTCTCTTTCCTCCCTCCTCCATTTCCTCCCTCCTCCATTTCCTCCCTCCTTCCTTCCTCCCTTCCTTCCTTCCTCGTGATAGGAATTAAGGAGACTTTATTTTTCTCCTATGGCGAGAGCCCCTCCGCACGGCAACTGTGCGTGCGGCCTGCTTGCTTCCTTGTTTCCCCTCCCTCGGTGGCTTTTGTTTACCAACGTGTTCAGCGCGAGTCAGACTGCTCCTGGGGGAGGTTGTGTGAGTGTGTGTTCACGTGTTTGGGCTTTTGGGCCGTTTGGGTCTCTCTCTCTTTCCCACTCTTTCTCTCTCTCTCTCTCTCTCTCTCTCTCTCTCTCTCTCTCTCTCTCTCTCTCTCTCTCTCTCTCTCTCTCTCTCTCTCTCTTCTCTCTCTCTCTCTCTCTCTCTCTCTCTCTCTCTCTCTCTCTCTCTCTCTCTCTCTCTCTCTCTCTCTCTCTCTCTCTCTCTCTCTCTCTCTCTCTCTCTCTCTCTCTCTCTCTCTCTCTCTCTCTCTCTCTCCTGCCTTTCCCCCTCCTTCCCTCTCTCCCTCCCTCCCTCCCTTCCACTCTTTCTCCTTTTCCCTCCCTCCCATCCCCATCCCCACCCCCGCCCACCCTTTCTCCTTTTTCCCTTTTCCCCTTCCTCTCTTCCTCCCTACCTCACACGCTCACATGCCGGGCCTCCTCGCTAAGTCTGCAGATCACTATCCATCAAATCTCCAGCGCTCTCTCTTGCCATGTATGTATTCTTTCTCTTCTTCCTATTCTTCCTATTCTTCATTTTCTTTCTCTTCTTCCTCTTCTTCCTCTTTTTCATCTTCTTCCTTTCTATCTATCTCTGTATCCATCTCCATTTCTATGTATGTTTATGTCTCTATCTCATATCCCTCTCCTCCTCCTCCTCCTCCTTCCCTCTCTCCAGTATTCTGCTGATTTTCTGCCTCTTCAGCGATCGATGTGATAGGCACCGAAGGAGTGAGAGTGAGTGAGTGAGTAAGTGAGTGAGCAGGAGAAAGAAAGAGAAAGAAAAAGAAAAAGAAAAAGAAAAAGAAAAAGGGAGGGAGAGGGAGTGAGAGTGAGATTGAGAGATTACTAAAACACTGTCGGCCTGCCAAGGGGTACACGCAAACACCCTCTCGCTCGCCCTGCAGTTGTTAATTTTTCTCCCAATATGTGTGTGTGCAAAAAGAGAGGTCATTTAGATTCCAAGTCAGGTCGCGGGAGGCAGTGTCCGACGGCCATTGATGTTACGAGCGTTATGGAATAATAATGTCTTGGCTTCACTCGCCTAGGTGTGCGTCTGGCCTCTTGCTCTTCTTTCCTGCTTGCTCGTGTTATTCTTCTGCCCTTCCTCTTGTCTGCTTCTTGTCCTCCTCTCTCCCTCTCCCACTATCTCTCCCCCCATTCTCATCATTATCTCCCTCTCGCTAGCTTCTTCTTGTCCTCCTCTCTCCCTCTCCCTCTCCCTCTCTCCTTCCCATCCAACACGTTCATCATATCCGGTCCGGTGACATTCGGCCTCGTCATGTCACCTTGTCACGTCACGCTTCCGCCACGTGTCATTGGCTCCACCCTTTCTCTCTCTCTCTCTCTCTCTCTCTCTCTCTCTCTCTCTCTCTCTCTCTCTCTCTCTCTCTCTCTCCATCTCTGTTTTTTATCTCTCTTCGCTCTCCTAGATCTCTCCCTCCATCCTCTCCCTCCCTCCTCTCCCACCCTCCTACCCTCCTCTCCCTCCTTCGCACTGACCGCTCGGCGAGGCACCTTGGACGGGGCCTTGGCGGTGAC
>BOPN01002567.1:30000-35000 GCA_017312705.2 Penaeus japonicus
GTGAGAGAGAGAGAGTTTTGACACACTCACTTAGGCTGCAAGTCTTCTCTCTCTACCCCCCCCCCCCACACACACATATGGTCAGACGCACTCGAAGATTTCTTGTGTGTGTGTGTGTGCTTTGAAGTTGTGTTTTATAAGGGGCAAAAGGGGTTTACGAGAGATGACAATAGCATGCAACAGTTATGCAAGTTACAACAGTGAGGAAACCACCTACTGCAAGCTCAACAGCTGGAAGAAGAAGAAGAAGAAGAAGGAAAAAAAATAGAAGAAAATATAAAAGGCGACACATAATGATAGAATAAGATACCGCGGGGCAATTTACGCGTGTGTTACAAGCGCGTGGTGTGTTACGAGCACGTGGTGTGTTACGAGCAGTGGTGTGTTACGAGCACGTGGTGTGTTACGAGCATGCAATGTGTTACGAGCACGTGGCGTTATATGCTGTGTTAAGAAGTGAATTGGGATTGAGACTAGCCGGATGGATGTGGTTGAGGGGACACACCTTCGCACACCTTCCGCTCGGCGCTCTACAGGTCTTCAGGTGTTGAGGGAGGGAGGGAGGGAGAGAGAGAGAGAGAGAGAGAGAGAGAGAGAGAGAGAGAGAGAGAGAGAGAGAGAGAGAGAGAGAGAGAGAGAGAGAGAGAGAAGAGAAAAGAGAGACGGAGAGGGTGGGAAAGAGGGGGAATAAGAACGTAAAGTAGAATAAGATGTGCGTGCGAGCGGAAAGGGGGTGGGCCTTGCAAGACTCCTTCGAAGGACGTCTTTGTGTAACGGAAAGGGACACACGACGGATTCTATCCCCCTCCCTCCCCCCCTCCTACCCCTCAGGAAAAGAAAAGACAAATCCTGAGGAAGGAAGTAGGATATGGTCGCTATAAGGAGGGGGGAGAGATAAAGAAGGGAGAGGGAAGGGTCAGGTAGAGTGAGGGGGAGGGCATGGTGATTGGGGACATCAGTGGCACTACCTGTCTCCCACTCCCCCCTCCCCCTCCCCCACCCCCTCCTTCTTCTCTTCTGAAACCCCTCACCATCTCCCATACCCTCCCCTCCCCCACATACACATATTTCGCATACCCTTTCCCTCCCTCCCTATTCCTCCCCCTCTCCCATCCTTCCCCCCTTTCTCTCTCTCTTCCCCTCCCCCATACTCACCCTTCCCCCTTTCCCTCTCCCTCTTTCCCTCTCTCCCCCTTTCCCTCTCCCCTCTCCCTCTCCCCTCTCCCTCTCTTCCCCTTTCCCTCTCTCCCATTCCCCCATTCCCTCGACCTCCCTCTCTCCCTCTCTCCCATTCCCCCATTCCCTCGACCTCCCTTCACCCACCTGCACATGTCTCGAGCAAGAGCAAACAAAAGAGAGTTGCCAGAGAAAGTGAACCACGCGGGTGTGAAGCGAAGCCCCGTTATAGCGAACCACGAGTTGGCTGGGCTCATTCTGTGTCACTCTCTCTCTCTTTGTTTTTTGTTTTTGTTTTTGTTTTTGTGTTGTAGTTTTTTTTATTGTTGTTGGAGTTGGTGTTGTGGTTGCTGTCATTGTTATTTGTGAGGATGGTATCGTTATCACTATCGTTATCGTTATTGTTATTGTTACTAGTATTGTTAGTTGTTGCTGCGTTTGTTGCTGCTGCTGTACGATTTGCGGGCGGTTCCTTCGTGCGTCTCCCGGCCACTCCGAAATGCCGCCTCTTACTCCCTTTAACTTTTTCATGACGGAGCGTTATCTATTAACGTTATTTAGTGTCTCTCACTCTCCCTTCCTCCCTCCCTCTAGTTCTCTCTCGTTCTTTCTTGTTCTTTCTCGTTCTTTCTCGTTCTCTACTTCATTCCCTTCCTCCCTCCCGCCTTCCCTCTTTCTCTCCTTCTTTCCCTTCATCCGTCCCTTCTTTTTTCCCTTCCTCCCTTCCTCCCTCCCTCCCTTCACCTCTCCGACACTCTTCGACAGCTGGGGCAGAGAAGAGGGAGGATAGAGGGGAGTTTAGGGGAGGGAAATCTCTCCCTCCCTCCCTCCCCCCCCTCTCCTCCCTCTCCAATTCCCCGACTCTCTTCGACGACCGGGGGAGGGAAGGAGAGGGAGGGGAAGAGGGGGGGGCGCCGCCGCCGATACCGACTGGTTTCACTTCCACTCGCCGCTCTGCCGTCGCGGTTTTGCGGTGTGCGCCGCGTGATGCCGCTGCTGCCGCTGGCTTCATGTCGGTGGATACGTGGATCTGCCGATACGTGTTTGCTGTGTTGGATAGTCTCTGTTCAGGGGGCGGTTTTAGTCTCTGTCTGTCTCTGTCTGTCGCTCTCTTTTTCTCTCTCTTTTCTCTCTCTTTTCTCTCTTTTTCTCTCTCTCTTCTCTCTCTCTCTCTTCTCTCTCTCTCTCTTCTCACTCTCTCTATCTATCTCCCTCCTTCCCTAACTCCCTCCCTCCCTCTCTCTCTCCCTCTCCCTCCCTCTCCCTCCCTCTCTCCCTCTCTCCATCTCCCTCCCTCTCTCCCTCTCCCTCCCTCCCTTCCCTCTCTCCCTCTCCCTCCCTCCCCTCCCTCTCTCCCTCTCCCTCCCTCTCTCCCGTCTCCCTCATCTATTCCATTCTTTCCATTTCTCCACTCTCCCACACTTTATATAGTATATTCTAGCTAGTCGTCGGTCGTATGCCCTTGTAGTAGGAAATGCGTCGGAGCCGGGCAGGTATGGGAACTTATTTCTTTCTTTCATTTTATGTTGATTTGTCTATGTATTTATTTATTTATGAACTTATTTATTTATTTATTTATTAGCTTATTAACTTATTTATTTATTTATTAACTTATTTATTTATTTATGAACTTATTTATTTATTTATGAACTTATTTATTTATTTATTTATTAACTTATTTATTTATTTATTTATTTATTTATTTGTGGTGTGATCGCGATGATGATAAGTTTGAGGTTTGAGGTTTGATTGGGAGCGGAAAGAGAAAGGGGTAGGGGTTCTAGAGAGGGGGAGGGAGGGGAGGGGGAGGGGGAGGGGATAAGTGTGATGGGATAGGAAGGAGGGGGGTTGTAGAAGGTAGTTGTAGATGGGGAAGAGGAGGGGTGGTGCTGATGGTGGTGTAGGGGGTGGTGGTGGTGGTGGTGGTAGGCGTTGTCTCACAGAAGCCCATTCTTTTGTTGGATCGGAGGGGAAAGCTGGAGACACTCACTCACTCGCTCGCTCGCTCGCTCACACATTGTCATGCTATCGCCTTGCACGTGCATCTTGTGACGGTGTTTATTTTCTTTTTTTTTCTTTTTCGTTCTTTCTTTTTGAAATTGTTTTCCGTGTCGTTTTTTTATATTTTTTATCTATGGATTGTGAAGTTTTCTCTTCCTGTCGCTCGCTTCCTGTTTTGTTTCGTTTTTGTTTTTCCTCTCTCTCCCTCTTTTCGCTTTTGATCTCTCGCTATCTCTCTATCTTTACCTGTCTTCACTCTCCCTCCTTTTCTTTTACTTCCCATATCTCTCTCTCCTCTCTCTCTCTCTCTCTCTCTCTCTCTCTCTCTCTCTCTCTCTCTCTCTCTCTCTCTCTCTCTCTCTCTCTCTCTCTCTCTCTCTCTCTCTCTCTCTCTCTCTCCCTCTCCCTCCCTCTCTCCCTCTCCCTCCCTCTCCCTCCCTCTCCCTCCCTCTCTCTCTCTCTCTCTCTCTCTCTCTCTCTCTCTCTCTCTCTCTCTCTCTCTCTCTCTCTCTCTCTCTCTCTCTCTCTCTCTCTCTCTCTCTCTCTCTCTCTCTCTCTCTCTCTCTCTCTCTCTCTCTCTCTCTCTCTCTCTCTCTCTCTCTCTCTCTCTCTCTCTCTCTCTCTCTCTCTCTCTGCCTCTCTGCCTCTCTCTCTCTCTCTCTCTCTCTCTCTCTCTCTCTCTCTCTCTCTCTCTCTCTCTCTCTCTCTCTCTCTCTCTCTCTCTCTCTCTCTTTCTCCCTCTCTCTCTCTCTCTCTCTCTCTCTCTCTCTCTCTCTCTCTCTCTCTCTCTCTCTCTCTCTCTCTCTCTCTCTCTCTCTCTCTCTCTCTCTCTCTCTCTCTCTCTCCCCCTCTCTCTCTCCCCTCTCTCTCTCCTCTCTCTCTCCTCTCTCTCCCTCTCTCTCGCTCTCTTTTCTCTCTTCTCTCCCTTTTCTCTTCTCTCTTTTCCACTCCTTTTCTCATTACTCACTATCTTCTCTCCTTCCATCTCCTTCCTCCTCTTTTCTCTCTACATAGAAAGGTAGAAAGGGAGAGAAAGCAAGAGCATAACGGGAGAGAGAGAGAGAGAGAGAGAGAGAGAGAGAGAGAGAGAGAGAGAGAGAGAGAGAGAAGACCCAGAGAAACCTCTTAAGCCATTCAGGGAGGGAGAGGCAAAGGGGAAGGGGGAAGGGGGTGTGGACTGGGGGCTGGGGGGGGGGGGGGGGCTGGTTGCGTAATCCCATGACAATTTGCCTTTTGCGTTCGCTCTCTCGGCCTCTTAATTCTCGTCTTGATCGTCGTTGCAGAGTCGTGAATGCTGCAAGGGCTGTTTCTGGGTGTAGTTTGCTTGTTTTTTTTTCTTGCTTTCTTTCTTTTTCCTTTGGCTTTAACTCGTTTTTTTCGTTTTTTTTAGGGGGGGGGGTGAGAAGGGTATATTATTTTATCTTTTTGTTTTTCATTATTTTGAGTTTTTGTTGTTGGCTTGTTTTCTTTCGTGCCTTTCTTCTTGATTATCTTTCGTCCCTTTTCTATATCATTGTATCTATCTATCTGTCTGTTTGTCTGTGTCTGTTTGTTGATGATGTTTGTTACCTTTATAGGATTTTTGTTAGTGTTGTTGTTATTGTTATTGGTTTTGTTGTTGCTTTGCAGTTACTGATAAAGTTTAATCGCTTGCACAGTTATTTTTTGTGCAATTATAGCTATTGTTTTGTGTGTGTGTGTATTGGGGTGGGTGGGGTGGGGGTGGGGGGAGGTGGCGCTAAAGTTTGAACATTTATATACGTGTTTTCCCCCCCCCCCCCCCTTTGTTTCTGTCGTTGTTTGCAAGGCTCTTGTCACTGCGT
>BOPN01002567.1:40000-47500 GCA_017312705.2 Penaeus japonicus
AACTCTCACTCCGCGCCTTGCAATGACGGTGCATGTGTTTTTCTTTTTCTTTTCTTTCGTTTTATTTTGTTTTTTGGGGAAGTTGAAGAGAGGGGGGTAAGAAGAGGAAAGAAAATGAGAAGGGAAGAGAAATAGGTCGGGAAGGGGGTTAGAGTCGGAGGTCGAAGGGGGAAAAGAAAAAGGATGGAAAAGGGGAGGAGAGAAAGATGAGGGGAATGGAGGAGGAAATGCAGGGGGATGGGGGGAGGGGAGAGGAGGGGAGGGGAGAAGGGGAGCTAATTGGGGGAATTGGGATTGTTTTGCGGGAGTTCATGTCTGTCTAGTGAGGGACGTTTTTTTGCATCTTCGTACAAATTGGCTTTGTTTCGTTTTCATCTGTGTTTGTTGCTTGCTTTGTGCTTTTCACTTTGCTTGGGTTTCCGTTTCCCGTGTGAGAGCATTATTCCCGTCGTCATGCGGATGTTATTTTATCGTCATTTTCACTAATTGGTGTTGTAACTACTCATTGCCAAACCTCTTACCTCCCCTTAATGAAACTCGCAACAATACTACGATACAACGAAGGGTGTGCAACAATACTTCGATACAACGAAGGGTGTGTAACAATACTACGATATAACGAAGGGTGTGCAATAATACTACGATGCAACGAAGGGTGTGCAACAATACTACGATACTACGAAGAGCGCGCAACATCCCTACGGTACTTACTACGGAAATTCAATCCATGCCAAAGGAATTCGAAGGACACCCCCACCCCCCTTTCCCTCCATGCTCTTTCCGTCCTTAACAAGTCGACGGTCAAACTACGAATTATAACTCGCGACTACCGCTTCGGGACTGACTACCAGTTTAACTTCATATTCGCCCGTTTCCTTGTCACGGGATTTCTGTTCTCTCGCTTTTTTTTTCTTTTCTTTTTTTCTAAATTTCTTTTGGTGACACGTAAGAGAAAGTGTGGGGTGGGAAGGCGAAAGGGGGATGAGGAAAGGATGTGGGGAAAGGGGATGGGGAATGGGGAAAGGGCTAGGGGAAGGGGAAGGGAAGGGGAAAGGGGGAAGGAGAGAGAGAAATAGATAGAGAAAGAGAGAGAGAAGAGAGAAAGAGAGAGAGAGAGAGAGAGAGAAAGAGAGATAGAGGACGAGTGAACCAGAGAATCAGAGAATCAGAGAGCGAGAGAAGCAGAGAGCGAGAGAGAGCCTGAGCGCGCGCCAGGAGGAGGGGGAGCGAGCGAATGAGTGTGGGTGGCTGGTTGTTCAATGTGCATTCACGCTGTTCACAATCGGGACAATGGCCTCTCCTCCTCGCCCCTTGTATCTTGTGTCCACGTCTCTCTTCCATTCTCTCTCCTTTGCTTCCTGGATCCTTCATTTTCCCCTGTTATAGTCATTTACTCGGCCGATAGGATTTTTGTTGCTGTTGTTTGAGTGTTATGTTGGGTTAGTTTCAATTTTGTTTCTCTCTTTCTCTCTCTCTCGCTTTCTCTGTTTCTATCTCTATCTCTTACTATCTCTCTGTGTTACTTGTTCCCTTTTTCTGTGTTATTTGTTATATCTCTCTCTGTTTCTCTTTCTCGCCCCTCCCCCTCCCTCTCCCCCTCCACTTCCCTTTCCCACCTCTGTTGCATTTTCATTATTGCTATTATCACCTTTTCTCTCCATTTCTCTATTTCAACAAACAAACCCAATCAATAATCCCACAGCATTCCAACAGCCAACAAAAAAACAAACACATATAAAACATGCAACAAAAAGCAAAACCGTTATGTCCGTTACGATTTGAATATTTGAATACAGAACAAAGGGCCGGCGGACATAGTCTTTTTACCCTCCCTTTCCCCTTTTATTTTGCCTGTGGATATAAGCTAGTTTACGAGGTCACAAGGGGACTCTGCGCCGTGTGAATTGAGGAGGGGCTGTTATTAGCAATGTCGACGGTATTGCTATAGATGTTGTTGTTGGTATTGTTACTGCTTTTGTTTTTGTTTGTTTTTATGATTATTATTGGCATTGTTTTTGTTTGTGATATTGATGATAATGATGATTACCGTAGAAGGGGTGTATAGCGGGAAGATGATGAAGAAGGGGAGGGGGAAGATGAAGAAGAAGAAGAAGAAGAAGAAGAAGAAGAAGAAGAAGAAGAAGGGCAGTAGTGGCAGCAGGAGAGGGAGGAGATGATGTTGAGGTGTGGGGGTAGGAGGGGGGGGGGTTAGGAATGTTGTGTGGGTATGAAGGGATGGGGTGGGATGGGGGTCGGCGGGTGGGGGGTGAGGTGGCTTTAGAAACCCCGATGAGTAGGGGTGGCGGGTCCCGACAGCCGAGGAAGTGGATGATTTGATAGGAAGTGGCCGCTGGCTCTCCGCTTTTGTCGTGTCGTCGCCGGGCCGGGCGCAACTTTGGCGTGGGTGGGGCTAGGGGAGTGGGGAGGCTGGGAAAAAGGTGGGGAGGGGGGGCAGGGGGGCAGCGTGCTCGGATGTCTGTTTCCTTACGCGGGGGTTAGGGTGTAAGGGGTCTTTGTTGTTTGAATTATTTTATTATTATTTTTTTTTATGATGTTTTTTCTCCCCTCCTTTCTCTCTCTCTCTCTCTCTCTCTCTCTCTCTCTCTCTCTCTCTCTCTCTCTCTCTCTCTCTCTCTCTCTCTCTCTCTCTCTCTCTGATTAGCGCCATCATCTCAGCTTAATCTCTATCCTGCCCTTTCACCTTTTCTCTGGCTTCATTTTCACGCTTTCCTGTTTCCTTGTTTTCCTCCTCTTCCTCCCCCGCCCTTCCTATTGTCATTATTATTTTTGTTATTATTTTTTGTTTTTGTTACTACTATTATTGTTAATGTTATTATTATTATTATTATTATTATTATTACCGTCATTATCATTATTATTACTAATGTTATTATTATCATAGTTATTATTATTGTTATTAAAATTCTTGTTATTGTTATTGTTGATGTTATTATTATTGTAGAGGTAATTCCTGTCAACAGCTGCTGCTTTTGCCACCACCGATTTTCCATTCCCCCGCCACCCCCCCTAAACTCCCCCTCAACTTCCCTCCCCCCCCTCTTCCCTGTCTTTGTTGTTGTAGTTGTTCTTGTTCTCCTCCATCTTCTCCTGCTTCTTCTCTTCCTTCTTTATTTATCCTCCTCTTCCTATTTCTTTTTTTTCTTCTCTCTCTCTCTCACACACACACACACACACACACACACACACACACACACACACACACACACACACACACACACACACACACACACATACACACATATATATATATATATATATATATATATATGTATATATGTATGTATATATATATATATATATATATGTATATATATATATATATATATATGTATATATGTATATATATATATATATATATATATATATATGTATATATATATATGTATATGTATATATATATATATGTATAAGTATATATAATGTACATATATATATATATATATATATATATATATATATAAAGTATATAGATTCTCTCTCTCTTTCTCTCCCTCTCTCCCTCCCTCCCTCCCTCCCTCCCTCCCTCTCTATCTCTCGTTCTCTCCTCCCGCCCTCTCTCTCTCTCTCTGGTGGGTGTGTGTGAGGGGGTGGGAGGGGGTGCACAGAGGGTGTCGTCCTCTTTGCCTAACACTTGTCCGAGCCGAGCACCTGGAACCCCAGGTGTTGCACCGGTTGCGACTAATCACCAGTCGCCTTGGTCGTCCATCTTCTTTAGGAAGAGGTACAGATATTTATAAGATATCTTATATATATTCATTATATATATATATATATATATATATATATATATATTTATATATATATATATATTGTGTATATATGTACACACACATACATATACATATACATAAATACATATATGCATATATACATATATACATTTATAGGTTTATGAATTTATTACACGTGCTCTCTTTGTCTGTCGTGATTGTCGTTGGCTTAACTACCTCATGGCCATCTCTTGGTCTTGATGTCCCAGGATCGGACGGGACAGGTCAGTGAACGGTGAAAATTCATGTGTAATTTGCCCGCTGATTAAAGGTAATAGATTATTCATATCTTTTATGTCTTTCTGCCTATAAATACATATATTTATTTGTCTGTCTGGCTGGCTGTCTGGCTGTCTTTGTCTGTTTGCGGTGTGTACGTAATTATGTGTCAGGGTGCAGCTGCGCAGATGCAGTTGTGTGTTGCTATATAGCTCCTGGGAATGTTGCTGATTTACCCAATCGAGGATAATGGGAAACTTTTTTTATGACACGATGTCGATTATAAAAAAAGACGTGGTAGGAATAAGTAATAGAATTAGGAGCTTCTTTTTTTTCTTCTTCTTTTTTGTCGCTTCCCTTTTTTTTTTTCTTCTTCTTCTTCTTCTTCTTCTTCTTCTTCCCATGAGCAGATCCTGGGTCTCCGATTTTTGAACAGCTGGGTCACGGAATTGAAGAATATCCGAGGGAGAAGAGCTGTGAATAAGGTGGTATCATTGTGCAAAGGAAGATGTGAATGATAACGTTTGATACTGAGTGAAGTGTGTGGCTTTGCGTGATTGTACATGATCATTCATTCCTCATCTCTCTCTCTCTCTCCCTCTCTCCCTCTCTCTCTCTCTCTCTCTCTCTCTCTCTCTCTCTCTCTCTCTCTCCTCCCCCCCTCTCTCTCTCTCTCTCCCTCTCTCTCTCTCTCCCTCTCCCTCTCCCCCCCCCCCCCTCTCTCTCTCTCTCTCTCTCTCTCTCTCTCTCTCTCTCTCTCTCTCTCTCTCTCTCTCTCTCTCTCTCTCTCTCTCTCTCTCTCTCTCTCTCTCTCTCTCTCTCTCTCTCTCTCTCTCTCTCTCTCTCTCTCTCTCTCTCTCTCTCTCTCTCTCTCTCTCTCTCTCGCTCTCTCTCTCTCTCTCTCTTCCCATCCCACTCCTCCTCCGCCCCCGCCCCCTCCCCCTTCACCTCCTCCTCCTCCTCCTCCTCCGTCCCCTTCACCTCTCCCTCTCCATCCCCCCCGCCCCCTTCTCCTCCTCCTCCTCCTCCTCCTCCTCCTCCTCCTCCCCCTCCCTCAGTGGCGAGAAGTGGTTCTAAATGGCTGTTGCGTGAGAACAGCCGAGGCGGGCCCCGTGGCAACCCCATGAGAACCCCGAGAGAGAAACCCCATGGTGTAACACCCGAGGGCCTTTGTCATGGAACGGGGAACGGCTCAAGCAAGCATGGTCGTCGGCTCGATCGATGCGCGTGCGCGCCCGCTGTATTGGCTTGCTTGCTTGCTTTTTTTTGTCGTGTCTTTATTTTGTATTTTAGATGTTTTTTTTATTATTGATTTGTGTATGGGTATACAATAAATAATAAAAATACATACATTTTATTTTATATATATATATGTATATATGTATGTATGTATGTATGTATGTTTGTATGTATATATGTATATATGTATATATGTATATATTTATATATGTATATATATATATATATATATATATATACATACATACATACATACATACACATACATACATGTACATATATACAAATACACAGAAACACACACACATACATACATATATATATATATATATATATATATATATATATATATATATATATATATATATATATATATATTATGTTGTTTGTCTTTGTATATTTATTATATCTGTGTGTGTGTGTGTGTATGTGTGTGTGTGTGTGTGTGTGTGTGTTTGTTTGTTTGTTTGTGTGTGTGTATTCGAGAGACAGAGGGCGAAAGAAAGCGCAGACAAGAACACGAGAACAAGACCCGTAAATATAACGATAGAAAGTCCTTCGCAGATGGAAAGTCCAGGATAGGATTACGCCATCGCCCGTCCCCGAAAGCCACCGACAGCAGCATCCAGTCTCGACGGCAGCTGGCCGACAGCAAATCACGTGACCGTTCCGTAGGCCTATCGCTAATGAGCCGGAACAACACCTTGCTTGCCTGGACAGGGACGGCGGTTAGGCAGGTGTTGCTGGCTCGTGAGGGTGTGGTGGGGGGTGGGGGCGGAGGGGGGGGGGGGCAGGTGGTGGTTTTGTAACAGTTGTGAGATACGGGAGATTATATGGGGGGGGGGGGTGCATTAGTTTCCTTTGTGATTTTGTGCGAATGCTTTTTTTTACACATCCACACGCGAGTATACAAACGTACGGACCCTACCGTTTACATATGCACATACACATGTATATGCACATGTACATACACGTGCACATACACATGCACATGTACATGCACATACACATGTATATGCACATGTACATACACGTGCACATACACATGCACATGTACATGCACATACACACGGACATGCTCAAACACACACACACACACACACACACACACACACACACACACACACACACACACACACACACACACACACACACACATAGATAGATAATATAAATGTATGTATACATATATATATATAAATATATATATATATATATATATATATATTAGTATATTGATATATTAATATTTTAATATGATTATTTTCGAGTTAAAATTTCCATTCCCCTTATTAACATGGTCGTAAAAAAGCTACACATGTATGAAATTACATGGATATAGCGAGGGGGTCACAGGCAAGTGTTCGGGAAGATACAGGTGTGTCTGACCAGGTGTACTCGGTTGATGTTAATAATGCAAGAGGAAAATAAGTGATAGAGCTTTTTTAGATCTCAGTCTTTTTTTCTCTCTCTTTCTCGCTTTGTCTCTCTCGCTTTCTCGCTTTGTCTCTCGCTTTCTTTCTTTTGCTCTTTCTCTCTCTCTTTCTCTCTTTCTCTCTCTGTCTGTCTCTTTCTCTCTCTTTCTCTCTCTCTCTCTCTCTCTCTTTCTCTTTCTCTTTCTCTTTCTCTTTCTCTCTCTTTCTCTCTCTCTCTCTCTCTCTCTCTCTCTCTCTCTCTCTCTCTCTCTCTCTCTCTCTCTCTCTCTCTCTCTCTCTCTCTCTCTCTCTCGCTCTCTCTTTCTCTCTCTCTCTCTCTCTCTCTCTCTCTCTCTCTCTCTCTCTCTCTCTCTCTCTCTCTCTCTCTCTCTCTCTCTCTCTCTCTCTCTCTCTCTCTCTCTCTCTCTCTCTCTCTCTCTCTCTCTCTCTCTCTCTCTCTCTCTCTCTCTCTCTCTCTCTCTCTCTCTCTCTCTATGAATAAACATCAAAATAAAAATCAAATCTCTCTCTCTCTCTCGCTCTCTCTCTCTCTCTCTCTCGCTTCTCTTCTCTTCTCTTCTCTTCTCTTCTCTTCTCTTCTCTTCTCTTTCTTTCTCTCTCTTTCTCCTCTGTGTTTTCTTTTCTTCTATTTCATGTTCTACTTGTTATTGAATAATGTTGCATTTGTTCCTGAATGAAAGCCGATCTGAGGCAGAGATTCCGACGCGAGCCAGAACATGAGCCACACTCGGGGGCCCCGGAGGCGTTGGGACGTCTTGGAACGCTCACTTGCAACACAGACTGACAGACAGACAGACAGATCAACACAACAGACA
>BOPN01002567.1:75000-80000 GCA_017312705.2 Penaeus japonicus
TTTATTTTTTCATTTGCCTGGATTTTATTTCACATTTCATTGAAGATTCAGAAGGTCCAATAGAAAAGTTGAAATGAAATATAGATATGATAATAGATACAAAAGCAAAAATTGATAAATCAGTGGAAGTAGCAATTTTTCAGACTCATGTAATGATTCTTTTGACAGAATATCGTTTGGCGTTTGCGGAAGGTTTACAGGAGCCGAGATCATGGCCTTCTGCCTATCCGTGTCCATTGTTTGCATCTGGGTCATGACGGGTCACTGGCTCCTCATGGACGGTAAGTCTGCATCTATTTGTGGTTGTAGACTAATCGGGAGGAGTTGAGTGAACTATCGAACTATCAGGTTATTGTTCCTTTATGAAAAAGTTTGGGTTATGGGAATTAACTTTTATCTGTTGATGAATCCTAAAGTGATTTCATTTTTAGGGAACAGTTTTACCTTTATCTCAGTAAGCGTCAGTGGAGCGGATTTGCCGTAATTTAAACGTATATTCTCCCCCAATCACAGCAATGGGAATGGGACTGTGCGTTGCCTTCATCGCATTTGTGCGGCTGCCCAGTCTCAAGGTGTCCACCCTACTCCTGACTGGACTTCTGGTGTACGACGTCTTCTGGGTGTTCTTCTCCTCGTACCTGTTCAACGCCAATGTCATGGTGAAGGTACGTCAAAAAAAAAAAAAAAAAAAGAGGAAGATCAAGGCTCTGTTTGGACTTGGTATTGACTTCGAAGTACTTCTTGTCTTTTATACAGGTCCAGCCATTATTATATCAGTGTCTTATTTATCTTTTTAAATGTTTTTTTTTTTCTTTTACTTTATAGTTCTATCTGTAATATATATATATATATATATATATATATATATATATTATATATATATATATATATATATATATTTTTTTTTTTTTTTTTTTTTTTTTTTTTTTTTTTTTTTAAGAAAAAAGAAAAAGAAAAAAAAAGACGAGTCACATGAATATGAAATATTGCCTCCATAGCAGATATGCTTATGGAGATCTCACACAGTAGTAGCAATTTCTATCAACCTCTTTCTTTGCCCTATAGGTTGCAACTCGGCCAGCGGAGAACCCCGTGGGGGTGATGGCCCGTAAGCTCCACCTGGGCAGTGTGGGACGGGAGGCCCCAAAGCTCTCCCTGCCCGGCAAACTGGTCTTCCCGTCAATGCACAACACTGGCCACTTCTCCATGCTGGGCCTTGGGGACATTGTGAGTGCTGTGCCAGAATTCTCTGGGATTTGTAACAGGAGGAGGAGAGGGAGGAGATGGAAGAAGTGAAGGAGGGGGAAGAGGTGGAGGAGGTGGTGGATGGGGATCCACTTTTGTTGTTAAGATGAGATAATGGCCCCTTGACCTCCACTCAGATTACCTCTTTGAATAGCTTGAGCCTAATGTTTTAAAATTTTGAGAGGAGTTTTGTACGTCATTGCCTCTATTACATTGTATTAACACTACAGAAGAGGGATTTAAAATTCAGCTTGATGCGTAAATATATTTTTATGCTAACGCTGATCCTTCCTGTCTACAGGTGATGCCAGGCCTCCTGTTGTGTTTTGTGCTTCGATATGATGCCTACAAGAAGGCTCAGCTCTTATCAGCTGAAGCAGGAGTACCTCCGCCTTCAAATCTGAATAAAATAAGGTATGTTCAGGAGAGAATTTTATGATGTGGCATCAGAGATAAAAAAAATAATAATTGCTGGTATATTGTGGTAGATAGATTGAGAAAAATGGATATTGGTTTAATGATCATCAGTGGATTTTGATAACCTTGAATGAGAGAAGTTAGTTTTTTTTTCTCATTTCGTTTTCAAAAGTAGCAAGCAGAACCATGTCACCAACAGCATTATTGATAAAACATCAAACCCGTTTTCTAGGTTGTTACCATCACTCCCACCAAGTCAGTATTCCTCCTCTCCCCACCCGTTTCTATTAATATTTCTTCCTATTTCCCTACAGCTACTTCCACTGTTCCCTCATCGGCTACTTCCTGGGCCTGCTGACGGCAACTGTGTCATCGGAGGTGTTCAAGGCCGCTCAACCAGCCCTGCTCTACCTCGTGCCCTTCACGCTATTACCCCTTCTCACCATGGCTTACCTCAAGGTATGGCGTCTCGATGTACCTCCTTGGGTTTTGTTCTTGTCTCTGTGTTCTCTCTCTCTCTCTTTTTTTTTTTTTTTCTATTTTGGTATCATTTGCGTGGTTGTTAGCAAAATGATGTAAACGGGACATGTAATTTTTCTAATTTTGTAATCTTAATTGTTGACATGAAAAAAAGTAAGGTACCTTTAAAGGTTTATCAAGTGTAAAGGTTATGTAATTGGTTAAGCATCACAAATCTCAAAATACTTGTGTTTATTGCTGCACTATAATTAACCTCAAAATGATTGCATAGTTCAGAACTTCATGTGCACATAGGAGAGGAAAAATGCATTTTTCAGGCAACATTAATACTCAACCATTTCAGCTGAAATTAGTCTTAACTAGACATTTTTGGACTTGCCTCCCCTCTTTTTTATTTCCTTTTGGAGATATTTGATGTGTTTTATCCAGTATACACCTGAGTGTGACAGTTGCTGTATTTTTTCTTGTAACCCCTCTGAGACAGGCCTGGGCTTGGCATCTTAACATATTAAGTTTTCCATTATTTTCTAGACTTATGGTATGATGCATGAGTCTATACATGTCACATTAGCCAAGTGATAGTAATTAGCATTTGGTGTAATGCGTTAGTTAGACAACGGAAGGAATAATTAGCTTGTATTTTGTTATAAAATGCAGTGAGAATGGGGTTAAGGGCTCATACGAACATCAGGAACTTTGGTATGCTAAATCTCTTATTTATCCTTTCTCCTTTCCCCAGGGTGACTTGCGGAGAATGTGGAGTGAGCCATTCATCGTCCAGACACAGAGCAAGAACATGGACGTGTGACTCAGGATGAAGCTTAACGTGTTGTCATAAGTGTGATCGTTATTGTGGTTGGTTGGTCGTTTTCTCGTGCACTCGTAGCACGTAAGTGACAGCGGGATGTCGTAGCCATCTGATCAGAGCTTCTGAGAAATTCTGGGCTGTGCAATTGATTTTTTTTTTTTTTATGAGGTCAGAAAAAGGAAGAAAAGAAAAAGAGGAAAAAAGATCATAACCTGATGTCAATTGAAAAGACAGAGTGCTTGATGTTATGTTGGACAACAACGCTGAACTTCCACGGAAGATTTAGAAAAAAATATGAAAACAAACAAGCAGTGATTGTCTTTCCAGTATAATAGATGTCATAAAATCGTATAATAAGGATAAAAAAGATTGTAGAATAGTGTGGATTCAAAAGGAAATGGAAGAAAAGGAAGACTAGAAAATGTTAAAAAAAATATATATGATGGAAATAACATTAAACTTCCATGCCTTTAAACACAGTAGAATTGTGTTTCTGTATGTACAATATTCAGTTAAGTTTTCTTAATGGTACTGTTCAGTTAGAACAAAGCCCACCATTTTGCTGACGAGAAAGAAGAGGAAAAGCTATGAGGATATTTTGTAGATGTGAACAATGATTTCATTCACAGACAATTGTGATAGTGACATGTGGCTCGACTGGTCAGGTGCAGTTAGGATACCTTTACCAAGCACTTCCTTCTGCTTCTCGTAGATCTTAGTTGCTTGCATCCTGTGGAAACGCACAATCACATGGTCCTAAGGTTCTGCGGTGTGTCTGTCGGTTTTTGTGTATGCGTTCAGTAGTGCGCGTGTATGAGATCTTGTAACCACCCCTACCCTTCTACACCTCCTCACACACACCCCCCTTCCTCCTCCCATCTCCCCTTCCCATGTAGTGTGTAGGTATCCAGGGTACTGTAAATACACAGCTGTACAGAAAAGCAAAAAAAAAATAAAAATAAAAGTATAAGTAAAAAATAATGACGGAGATTATCCAATTGTATAATAGCTCATCTGCAGTCGGGCAGCTGAGAGTTTTATTGTTTTCCACAGATACTCAGGCAAAGTATTGGTATGTGAGGTTATTACGGTTGTGCCACAGTGTTGGTACATAATGCTTGTTTTGGAAACTGACTACGTAGTGAAAAAAAAACAAAAAAACTCACCACTCAAATTATGGAGAGACTATAAAGAAAAGTTCTACAAGACTTTTGAATTAGACAGGAGAGAGAGAGAGAGAAGTCTGATTATTCACACATGAAAGCAGAATGGCAGCATGGTATTTTTATATCATATGTTTTGATTTTGAATGGCATCAGAGCCGATGAAATGTATTTACGTACATTGCCTCCTGATGTTATCCAAGCGCAGATTTTAACCTTGGGACTGACAAGGCGGTGTTGAAGGGGAAAGAGAATACTTTGTGTTTCAGATAAAATTGCTGTAACGTATTGGTACAGGTTAGATGAAAGGAATTCACATTCTCAACATCATTTGCTTTATTATACCAAATTACTTAGTGTGAGGAAGATTGCAAAGAATTTGACACACGAAAAAGGATATGAGAAAGACAGATGCCATTAGGAACAATGTATATTGATTTTTATTTAAGTTAGGTGGAAGACCACATACTCATCTTGGAAATGGAGTGACATGATAAATGAACGTGTCATAACCAGAACAATATTATTTCTCGTTAGATTGTGTACATGGTAGGTGATTTGTCCATAGCTAGTTAGCCAAATTATATAATTGATATAGATACAATTTAAAAAAGAAATACTTTGAATGACTGAATAAAGATATATGTATCTATGAAGAATATTGTATGCTTGTTGTGATATTGTGGGGAAATTCAGTTTGTAGTGAAAGGATGTGCTCAGAATTAAAAGTTTTCTGAAGGTTTAATTTTCCCAATTTGAGTTTTTCAACTTCATTAGTTGGCATGCTTGAACAATCAGCATGTGCTGTGACAAACCAAACTGCCAGTCAGAATTCTGTGTGTGCATGTGCGTGTGCATGTGCATATACACACACACATTCACTCATG
>BOPN01002567.1:92500-97500 GCA_017312705.2 Penaeus japonicus
TTCATATGTATATATTATTTTCTTCAAATGTGTGGGATTTCAATACAATTCCTTAGAGCATAACTTTATTGTGTTTATTTTACACATGACTGACGACAAAACATTAAACACAACACACGTAAAGGTGATTAAGAAAAAAAAAAGTGTTTATATAACATCTCTTTGGCTAGCAAATAAATATCCATTCATTTGCTTTAACAACACATAAACAACATTACTCTAAACATAATTTTTGGTATCATAGCATCTTTGTTCAGGGAAAAAAAAAAAAAAAAAAAAAAATACACCTATACATCGTCACACAAAAATATATTCTGAGCATCTCTACTGTCATTCATGCTCGTCTAAGTACATATAAGTTCAAAATAGTCTTTGGCATCGTGGAAACTTTATCTTTAGTTTTATCATGGTGTCAGTCACAGGGTAGATTTTTGGTGTGTGGTTTTGAAGACATGTGATGTATGAAAATTCAAAAATCATTCTTCATAATGACTATATCTTTTTATTCCTTTTCGCTTATCTTTAGATAAGACCACACACACACTATCTTATCGATTCAGTATCTATAGTTATTGTTATCCTCGAAGTTCTGATATTCACCATATATATATCATTCTCTCTCTCTCTCTCCCTCTCTCTCTCCCTCTCCCTCTCCCCCCCTCTCTCTCTCTCAATATCAACCACCCTCATACTTCCTTTCATTATCTCCGTAAACAACCTAAGATAAAGTTCTATGAATTAAACTCTAGTTGCTAAAAAAAAAAAAAAAAAAAAAAAAAAAAAAAAAAAACCGCTCTATTGTTCAACCTCTATTGTTCCGGCACCGAGATTTCTCCTGTTGAGGAACCAGACTTGCATGGGCTCTTTGCGTCCCTTCATAGGCACGGGGCCTCTGTGCGTGAATACGAATTTGGCGTCGTAGTTCTGGGGCTCTTGGAGGTACCTGCGGGAGAGGGGAGAGAGAGAGGAAAGGATGAATATTAGAGAGAGAGAGAGAGGAAAGGATGATTATTAGAGAGAGAGAGAGAGAGGGAGGGAGAGAGAGAGAGGAAAGGATGATTATTAGAGAGAAAGAGGGAGGGAGAGAGAGAGGGAGAGAGAGGGAGAGAGGGAGAGAGGGAGAGAGGGAGAGAGGGAGAGAGGGAGGGAGGGAGGGAGGGAGAGAGAGAGAGAGAGAGAGAGAGAGAGAGAGAGAGAGAGAGAGAGAGAGAGAGAGAGAGAGAGAGAGAGAGAGAGGGAGGGAGGGAGGGAGGGAGGGAGAGAGAGGAAGAAAGAAAAAGAGAACGAAAAACGAAAACAAAACGAAAGAACGAAAGAACAAAAGAACGAACATGGTTAAGAGAGAGAGAGAGGAAAAGAGATTAACAGAAAAAAAAAAAAAAAAATACTTGAAAGGACTTTCGTCAAAGCGAAAAACACATATTCAATGCAACAACACAACGATAAAAAATAAAAAGAGTTAGAGAATTCCGAAAAAAAATCAATCCTTTGAGGTTGAAGAAAAACTAGAGACCGTTTAAGAAAGAGAGAAAAAAAGAGAAAAAAAGAAAAAAATAAGCACAAAAAAAAAAAATATATATATATTTTTTTGCTTATTTGCTTTCCTTTCTCTTTCTTTTTCTCTTTCTTTTTTTTTCCTCTCTCTTAGAATCCTTTTGATACTGACCAGAGCAAAGCATACAACGGGATTTAAAAGAAGAAAAAAAATATTAAAAGGTTGCGGAAAAGTACAATGGATTCAAACACAACGGATGATAGCAACATCAATAATAATGATAATCATGATGATAAAAATAACAATAATAATGATAATAATGGCAAAACAGTGATGATAATAATAATGATGATAAGAAAGTCAATTATCATAATAATGATAATTATAATAATACAATGATAATAATATTGATAATAACAATCATAATAATAATGATAATAATAATAAAAGGATAATGTTAATAATCATAATAATATCAATAATAATAATAATCATAATAATAATAATGATAATAATGATAACAACAATAATAATTATATTGATAACAATAACAATAACATTAATAATAATATTAGTAATAGCAATAATAATAATAATAGCAAAATAACAATATTAATAAGAGCAATAATAACAAAAACAACATTAATAACAATGATAATAATAACAATAATAAAAACAACAACAACAACAATAATAAACACCAACTACAAAACAACAACACTAACAAAAATACAACACAAACAACAAAACAAAATCACCACCAACAAAACAACAACACAAACAACAACACCAACATAAACATCAAAACAACAACACCAACAACAAAACAAAACCACAAACAACAAAACAAAAGCACAAACAACAAAACAACACCACCAAAACCAAAACAACAACACCATCACCAACAAAACAACAACAACACCAAAACCAAAACAACAACACCAAAAGCAAAACAACAAAACCAACACCAAAACCACCAACCCTACAACACCAGTAACACCAAAACCAAAACAACAACACCAAAACCAAAACAACAACAACAACACCAAAACCAAAACAACAACACCAAAAGCAAAACAACAAAACCAACACCAAAACCACCAACCCTACAACACCAGTAACACCAAAACCACAAACAACAACACCAAAACCAAAACAAAACCAACAACACCAAAACAAAACCATCACCAACAAAACCAAAACCACCACCAACAAAACAACACCAACACCAAAACACCCCCACCCACACCCCCAAAACCCTACACCAAGAGCACCAACCCAGAGCAACCCAGAGCAAAGAAAACAACAAAACAACAACAACACCAAAACAACAACAAAACCAACAGCAAAACAACAACAAACCCAACATCAAAACAACAACAACACCAAAACACCACCACCCACAACATCAAAACAACAACAACACCAAAACACCACCACCCACAACATCAAAATAACAACAACACCAAAACACCACCACCCACAACATCAAAACAACAACAACACCAAAACACCACCACCCACAACATCAAAACAACAACAACACCAAAACACCACCACCCACAACAGCAAAACAACACCAACACCAAAACACCACCACCCACAACATCAAAACAACAACAACACCAAAACACCACCACCCACAACATCAAAACAACAACAACACCAAAACACCACCACCCACAACAGCAAAACAACAACAACACCAAAACACCACCACCCACAACATCAAAACAACAACAACACCAAAACACCACCACCCACAACATCAAAACAACAACAACACCAAAACACCACCACCCACAACATCAAAACAACACCAACACCAAAACCAAAAACCCTACAACACCAGTAACAACACCAACACCAAAACACCACCACCCACAACATCAAAACAACAACAACACCAAAACACCACCACCCACAACATCAAAACAACAACAACACCAAAACACCACCACCCACAACATCAAAACAACAACAACACCAAAACACCACCACCCACAACATCAAAACAACAACAACAACACCAAAACCAAAAACCCTACAACACCAGTAACAACAACAACACCAAAACACCACCACCCACAACATCAAAACAACAACAACACCAAAACACCACCACCCACACCACCAAACCAAAACAACACCAAAACCAAAAACCCTACAACACCAGTAACAACACCAACACCAAAATACCACCACCCACAACATCAAAACAACAACAACACCAAAACACCACCACCCACAACATCAAAACAACACCAAAACCAAAAGCAAAAACCCTACAACACCAGTAACAACAACACCAAAACACCACCACCCACAACATCAAAACAACACCAACACCAAAACCAAAAACCCTACAACACCAGTAACACCAACACCAAAACACCACCACCCACAACATCAAAACAACACCAAAACCAAAAGCAAAAACCCTACAACACCAGTAACAACAACAACACCAAAACACCACCACCCACAACATCAAAACAACACCAACACCAAAACCAAAAACCCTACAACACCAGTAACAACACCAACACCAAAACACCACCACCCACAACATCAAAACAACACCAAAACCAAAAGCAAAAACCCTACAACACCAGTAACAACAACAACACCAAAACACCACCACCCACAACAACAAAACAACAACAACACCAAAACACCACCACCCACAACATCAAAACAACAACAACACCAAAACACCACCACCCACAACATCAAAACAACAACAACACCAAAACACCACCACCCACAACATCAAAACAACAACAACAACACCAAAACCAAAAACCCTACAACACCAGTAACAACAACAACACCAAAACACCACCACCCACAACATCAAAACAACAACAACACCAAAACACCACCACCCACACCACCAAACCAAAACAACACCAAAACCAAAAACCCTACAACACATACCACAACACCAACACCAAAACCAAAAACCCTACAACACCAGTAACAACACCAACACCAAAACACCACCACCCACAACATCAAAACAACACCAAAACCAAAAGCAAAAACCCTACAACACCAGTAACAACAACAACACCAAAACACCACCACCCACAACATCAAAACAACACCAACACCAAAACCAAAAACCCTACAACACCAGTAACAACACCAAAACCAAAACACCACCACCCACAACATCAAAACAACAACACCAAAACCAAAACCAAAAACCCTACAACACCAGTAACAACAACAACACCAAAACACCACCACCCACAACATCAAAACAACACCAACACCAACACCAAAACACCACCGCCCACAACATCAAAACAACACCAACACCAACACCAAAACACCACCGCCCACAACATCAAAACAACACCAAAACCAAAACCAAAAACCCAACACAAACCGCCGCGCGAAACTCACTTATACGCAACTTCGGAGACATTTATCCGGCCTCTCTCTCCCGTTGTCTCTGTCCTTGACGTAATGTTGACGGTGTTGCCAAAGAGACAGT
>BOPN01002567.1:142500-147500 GCA_017312705.2 Penaeus japonicus
TCATCAATGTTGGGTTTCTGAGACTGTTTCGAGCTGCCCGTCTTATAAAGCTACTTCGACAAGGATATACCATTCGTATTCTACTATGGACATTCGTACAGTCCTTCAAAGTAAGTAACTGTTGCAAGAAGCGAGAGAGAGAGAGAGAGAGAGAGAGAGAGAGAGAGAGAGAGAGAGAGAGAGAAAAAAAAAACGAAACACTACCAACAACGAAACAAAGAACGCCTGTGTGTGTATATTCCTTCGTTGTGTACAAATATACGGCGCACTGGTATGACTACACGCATGCATACGTGTGTACACTTTCTCATCAAGTTAAGTAGTGTTTATGGGTTCGAAGGCGTGTTTGGACAGAGGGCCCGGCCAGCTGGCAAGAAGCGGCCCGATTTAAAGTTAGATTTATGAAAGGAAGATATTAATGATGAAAATATCCGGGACGCAATGTGCAGAGTCTAATGTACAATGTGCCGATTCTGAAGTGGTGCCTAGGCGTATGTATGTATGTATGTATGGATGTGTGTGTTTGTTGTATTGTATTTATGTGTGTATTGTACTGTTTGTATGTGTATATATATGTATGTGTATGTGTATGTATGTTTGTATGTTTGTATGTGTTGATGTATGTATGTTTGTGTATATGTATGCATGTATGTATGTTTGTATGTGTTGATGTATGTATGTTTGTGTATATGTATGCATATTTGTATGTTTGTATGTGTTGATGTATGTTTGTATGTATGTATATGTATGTATATATGTATTTATGTATATGTATGTATGTATGTATGTTTGTATGTGTACATGTATGTATGTATGTATATGTATGTATGTCTGTAGTGTATTTATGTATTTATGTATATATGTATGTATGTATGCCTTTATGTATGTATGCATGTATGTATGTACGTCTGTATGTATGCATATATGTGTGTATGTTCTGTCTGTCTGTCTGGAACAGTCTGTCCTTGTTTGTGTCTAACGCCCTAACGGATACATTCCCTGCCCCCCTCTTCCCCTTCCTCTTCCTCTTCTTCTTCTTCTTCCTCTCCCTCTTCCTCTCCCTCTATCTCTTCCTCTCCCTCTTCTTCTTCCTCTACCTCTTCCTCTCCCTCTTCTTCTTCCTCTACCTCTTCCTCTCCCTCTTCTTCTTCCTCTACCTCTTCCTCTCCCTCTTCTTCTTCCTCTACCTCTTCCTCTCCCTCTTCTTCTTCCTCTACCTCTTCCTCTCCCTCTTCTTCTTCCTCTACCTCTTCCTCTCCCTCTTCTTCTTCCTCTACCTCTTCCTCTCCCTCTTCTTCTTCCTCTACCTCTTCCTCTCCCTCTTCTTCTTCCTCTACCTCTTCCTCTCCCTCTTCTTCTTCCTCTACCTCTTCCTCTCCCTCTTCTTCTTCCTCTACCTCTTCCTCTCCCTCTTCTTCTTCCTCTACCTCTTCCTCTCCCTCTTCTTCTTCCTCTACCTCTTCCTCTCCCTCTTCTTCTTCCTCTACCTCTTCCTCTCCCTCTTCTTCTTCCTCTACCTCTTCCTCTCCCTCTTCTTCTTCCTCTACCTCTTCCTCTCCCTCTTCTTCTTCCTCTACCTCTTCCTCTCCCTCTTCTTCTTCCTCTACCTCTTCCTCTCCCTCTTCTTCTTCCTCTACCTCTTCCTCTCCCTCTTCTTCTTCCTCTACCTCTTCCTCTCCCTCTTCTTCTTCCTCTACCTCCCACCCCCTCCCACCACCCTCACCACCCCAACCCTCACCACCCCAACCCCCACCCCCACCCTCCACCACCCAGACCCCCACCACCACCCCCACCCCCGACCTCCTCCTCCAACTCACCTTAACAATACCGATGACGATATACTCGAGGCCCGGTCTATCTGAGTAATAGTGGAGGATGAGGGCGCCGTCTTCATCCCTCTGCGTGCAACGGAAGCTGGGTGCCTTCATCCCGGGGTAGATCAGCTGAAGGTGATCGTGCAGGGCGTCCAGGTTCTGGCGGCGGGAAAGCAGTGTGGTTGGGTGGGGTTCATTTGTTTGTTTGTTTGTTTGTTTGGTTTTGTGTTTGTTTGTCTCTCTGTCTGTCTGGTTGGTTGTTTGTTTGCCTTTCTATCTGTTTGTCTGACTTTCCGTATGTCTGTCTGTTTGTCTGTCTGTCTTTCCGTTTGTCTGTCTGTCTGTCTGTTTGTCTTTCCGTTTGTCTGTCTGTCTGTCTGTCAGTCTGTTTTTCCGTATGTCTATCTATCTGTCAGTCTGTCTTTCCGTATGTCTGTCTGTCTGTCTGTCAGTCTGTCTGTCAGTCTGTCTGTCTGTCAGTCTGTCTTTCCGTATGTCTGTCTGTCTGTCAGTCTGTCTGTCAGTCTGTCTGTCTGTCTGTCTCTCTGTCTTTCTGTCTGTCTTTCTGTCTGTCTGTCTCTCTGTCTTTCTGTCTGTCAGTCTGTCTGTCAGTCTGTCTGTCAGTCTGTCTGTCTGTCTGTCTCTCTGTCTTTCTGTCTGTCTGTCTGTCTGTCAGTCTGTCTTTCCGTATGTCTGTCTGTCTGTCTGTCAGTCTGTCTGTCAGTCTGTCTGTCTGTCTGTCTCTCCGTCTGTCCGTCTGTCTGTCTCTTTGTATGTTTGTCTGAATAAAAGAATTAAAAAAAGAGAAATGGAGAATGACAAGAAAAACAACAACATAAAAGATATATATACTAATAACGATGATAATAAAAATGGCGAGAAAAATAATGATGACAATAGTAATAATGATCATAGTAAGAGATAATGAGGAGGAGGATGACAATGATAATAATAACAACAATGACAACAATTTTGAAGTGAATATTGATAGTAATAATAATGATAATAATAATAATAATAATAATGATAATAAGAGCAACTTAACAATAATAATAACAATAATAAGAACAACAACAACAGTAATAATGATAGTGATAAGAATAACAACAACGACAATATTGATAATAATGATAATAATAATAACGATAGTGACAATAACAGATAAGTAATAATTATGAAAATACAAAACCAAAAACAATAATAGACAACAACATAACATGAAAGAAACACTAACAACCAACAACAAAAACAACAACACTACCAAAAACAAACAAACAAACAAACAAGGATCTAACCTGCACTAACAACCAACAACAAAAAACAACACAATACAAAAACAAATAAACAAGCAAACAAACAAGGATTTAACCTGCACTAACAACTAACAACAAAAACAACAATACTACCAAAAAACAAACAAACAAACAAACAAGGATCTAACCTGCACTAACAACCAACAACAATAACAACAATACTACCAAAAAAAAAAAAAAAAAAAAAAAAAACAGGATCTAACCTGTACTAACAACCAACAACAAAAAACAACACTACCAAAAAACAAACAAACAAACAAACAAGGATCTAACCTGCACTAACAACCAACAACAAAAACAACACTTACCCCCCCCAAAAAAAAAAAAAAAAAAAAAAAAAAAAACCCACCTGCAGGAACCCACTGACGGTCGCCCCCAGCACCTGAAGGATGGAATCGTATCCTGATTCTTGGCAGAACTGGAAAAACATCTTCCCGAACATTTCAAGGATGGCATTAGCCGGCACTCCTGGACAAGGAGAGAAGGATGAAAGCTGAAGGATTTATCAGTGAGGGATGGCATGTATTTAGGAGTCTACATACGTACACATATATACATACATACATACAGTACACTACATACAAGCAGTACAATACACGTATAAATACAATACAATACATAAATGCATATGCGTATGTGCATACATGTATATATATACACGTACGGGCATTCTCAAACACAAACACAAACACACGCACACACACAAAAACAAACACACACACACAAACACAAACACACAAACACAAAAATACACACACACAAAAACACACACACACACAAACACAAAAACACAAACACACGCACACACACAAAAACACACACACACACACACACACACACACACACACAAACACACAAACACAAAAATACACACACACACAAACACAAACACACAAACACAAAAACACACACAAAAACACACACACACACACACAAACACAAAAACACACACACACACATACATACATATACATAGACAAACACACACACACACACATATCTCGACATACAACCATAGAGTAATAGAAACACAGAGACTCAGAGAGAGAGAGAGAGAGAGAGAGAGAGAGAGAGAGAGAGAGAGAGAGAGAGAGAGAGAGAGAGAGAGAGAGAGAGAGAGAGAGAGAGAGAGAGAGAGAGAGAGAGAGAGAGAGAGAGAGAGAGAGAGAGAGAGAGAGAGAGAGAGAGAGAGAGACACACAGAGAAAGAGAGAGAGAGAGAGAGAGAGAGAGAGAGAGAGAGAGAGAGAGAGAGAGAGAGAGAGAGAGAGAGAGAGAGAGAGAGAGAGAGAGAGAGAGAGAGAGAGAGAGAGAGAGAGAGAGAGAGAGAGAGAGAGAGAGAGAGAGAGAGAGAGAGAGAGAGAGACTCACAGAGAAAGAGAGAGAGAGAGAGAGAGAGAGAGAGAGAGAGAGAGAGAGAGAGAGAGAGAGAGAGAGAGAGAGAGAGAGAGAGAGAGAGAGAGAGAGAGAGAGAGAGAGAGAGAGAGAGAGAGAGAGAGAGAGAGAGAGAGAGAGAGAGAGAGAGAGAGAGAGAGAGAGAGAGAGAGAGAGAGAGAGAGAGAGAGAGAGAGAGAGAGAGAGAGAGAGAGAGAGAGAGAGAGAGAGAGAGAGAGAAAACAGAAGGAAGCCCTTTGTAATACGAAACCATCCACCGATACAGTGTTATTGGTATTTTTGACATATATGGTCCGATACTCACATCACAGGCAAAGGCCAATATTGTAGGAAGGGGAATTTCAAAAGGGGCATCTATTTTCATTTTGCCATTGGGAATTTCTTCATGAACTCTCTATTGAAGAGGGAGAGATAAGAAGGAAGAAAGAAAGAAAGAAAGAAAAAAAAAGTTGAAAATAAAATTGAAAATAACGTTTGTA
>BOPN01002567.1:157500-160000 GCA_017312705.2 Penaeus japonicus
GCTATCTTAACCCATGAATAATCTTCCTGCTTTCTACTAGACGCGTAATATTTCTCCTGAAAAAAAGAAAGAAAGAAAAAAAGTCCCGTAAAAAAACGAAACCTTTTTCTCACGTAACCCCCCCCCCCCCTCCCATTATTTTGGTGATTTTCTCATCTTCTGTTCCTCTCCTCCCCACCCCCCTACCCTTTAACTCATACTTTTCTCCTTTGTTAACTCATCAACCCATTTATCTATCTCCCTTTTTCTCACCTCTCCCCATCGAATCCTTCTCCCCCCCACACTTTCAACCCCCTCCCTTCTCCCCCCCCACTTTCAACCCCCTCCCTTCTTCCCCCCATTTTCAACCCCCTCCCTTCTTTCCCCCACTTTCAACCCCCTCCCTTCTTCCCCCCACTTTCAACCCCCTCCCTTCTTATCCCTATAACCTTCCTCCTCCCCGAACCCCATCCCAGAACCCCCCTCTCCCCCTCTTCTATCTCCTCTTCTCCCCCCCTTAATCCCCCCACCTCAACAATGCCCCTAATCCTACCTCCCTCCCTCCCCCCCCCCTTTCCCTCTTTCACCTCCTCCCACCAAAACTACCCCCCCCCCCAACTAAAACCCCATCTCAGTCCCTCCAATCTCCCCACCATACCCTCTCCCCTATTAACCCCTTCCCCCTCCCCCCCCTTCCCCCGCCTCCCCGGCAATTGGGGTTGGCTTTCTAAGCAAATGAAGCTCTTGAGTGTGTACGTGTGTATGTGTGTGTGTGTTTGTGCTGCGTCTGTGTATATGAGTGTTTGTGTTTGTGCTGTGTTTGTGTGTATGTGTGTGTTTGTGTTTGGTTGTATGTGTGTGTCTGTTTGTGTTTGTGTTTGTGCTGTGTTTGTGTTTGTGTGTATGTGTGTGTTTGTGTTTGTGTTTGGTTGTATGTGTGTGTCTGTTTGTGTTTGTGTATATGAGTGTTTGTGTTTGTGCTGTGTTTGTGTTTGTGTGTATGTATGTGTGTGTGTTTGTGTTTGTGTTTGGTTGTATGTGTGTGTCTGTTTGTGTTTGTGTTTGTGTGTGTGTGTGTTTGTGTGTGTGTGTTTGTGTTTGTGTGTGTGTGTTTGTGTTTGTGTTTGTGTGTGCGTGTTTGTGTTTGTGTGTATGTATCTGTGCATGCTTGCTAGTTTATCCCCAACGTGAGTGTCTGTGTCTGTGTGTCTGTATGTGTTTATACGTAGACGTTTTCTGTTACATAATCTCCTTTATAATCTGATAAAACCTAATTTGAAAAAAAAAAAAAATTGAGGCGCCAGGAAGATATTGAAAGAGCGAGCGCGCGAGAGATATATAGATTAACAGCTAAAAAGAGATTGAGAGATATGTAGATAGATAGAGATAGATAGATATATAAATAGAGATAGATAGATAGATAGGTAGGTAGGTAGATAGATAGGTAGGTAGATAGATAGATAGGTAGATAGATAGAGATAGATAGATATATAAATAGAGATAGATAGATAGATAGGTAGGTAGGTAGATAGATAGATAGGTAGATCGATAGATAGATATATAAATAGACATATATAGATAAATAGGTAGGTAGGTAGGTAGGTAGATAGATAAATAAAAAGAGAAAGAAAGAGAGAATCAAAGAAAGAAACAAAGAAAGAGACAACCACACCTACACGAAATAGTACACACATACACACACATACACATCCGCCACACACAACACACAAACACCCTCCCTTCATCCTAGTCCCCTCCCATCCCCTAACCCCCCTCCCCCCTTCACTTCATCCCCTAACCCCCCTCCCCCCTTCACTTCATCCCCTAACCCCCCTCCCCCCTTCACTTCATCCCCTAACCCCGTTCCTCCCTCCCCATCCCCTCAACCCCCTCCCCCCTTCACCCCATCCCTTCGACCCCCACCCCCTTCACCTCATCCCCCCAATCGCCTTCACCCCATCCCCTAACCCCCCTCCCCCCTTCACTCCATCCCCTAACCCCATTCCCCCCACCCCAACCCCTTCACCCCATCCCCATCCCCTAACCCCCCTAATCCCTTCACCCCAATCCCTTAACCCCCCAACCCCTTAACCCCCCAACCCCTTCACCCCTATCCCCTCACCCCAATCCCCTTCACCCCCCTCCCCCCAACCCCCAATCCCCTTCACCCCTCCCCATCCCCTTCACCCCCCCCTCCCATACACCCCCCCCAACCCCCCTAAAACGTCCAAGAGAACTCACCCAAGACGCGTTCCGCCGCCGCCACGACGTTGTACGTAATTTCGTCGTCATACGTGAGTCTCACGAGGAACGACCCGTCCATGTGGACTTCGGCCTCGCGCCTGTAGGGGGAGAAGAAGAACAGCTTTTGGTTGGTTGGGATTGGTTGGGATTGGTTGGTTTTGGTTGGTTGGGATTGGGGTTGGTTGGTTTTGGTTGGGTTGGGTTAGTTGGGATTGGGGTTGGTTGGTTTTGGTTGGGTTGGGTTAGTTGGGATTGGGGTTGGTTGGGATTGGTTTTG
>BOPN01002567.1:175000-180000 GCA_017312705.2 Penaeus japonicus
AGAGTTAAATGTCCATTCTATGTCGGAAATACTTTAGCCGCTTGTTTGGAAAATCCTGTGTATGATTTAGTAATAGGTCAAGTGGAAGGGGTTAGACAAGATGAAACGGTCAAATTAGGAGCAGTAACAACGCGTCAGCAAGAAAAGCAAAAGATGAAATTAAGTCCTAAATTAAAAGTAAAAGAAGTGCTTGCTGTAATGAAAGATAAAGATTTAGCTGAACAGCAAAGAAATGATGCAACGTTGAACAATGTGCGGAAGTACGCGGAAATCAGAAGGCAGTTTAAGAAATCGGATAATGAATATCACGAATTCGTTTTAAAGAAAGGAATTTTGTACAAAAGAGTAGTTCACGCAGTATGTCACCTCCTCCTTCTCCAGTTCTTCTTCTTCCTCTTTTCCTTCTTCCTCCCCTTCCTACTTCTCTTCTTCTTCTTTCCCTTCCTCCAGATAGTTGTACCGTGTGAGTTAAGAGACGCAGTTATGGAGATTGCCCATAGTTCATTAATGTCAGGTCACTTGGGAATAAAGAAAACGCTTATGAGAATTCAAAATAAGTTCTTTTGGCCCGGTATGCAATCTGAGGTGGCCAGGTTTTGTCGGTCATGCGATCCATGCCAGCGTACCGTAGACAAGTGGAAGAGGTCACGCGCGAAGCTAGGTAGAATGCCGATGATTGCTCGAACCATTCCAGAGAGTGGCTGTAGATACTCGTTGGACCCATTGAACCGCGCGTGATGATGGTCATGCTACATTCTTACTATTGTAGACTACGCCACACGTTATCCCGAAGCCATTCCGCTAAAGAACATTGAAACTATAAGTGTTGCGGAAGCGTTGATGTCTGTGTTTAGTAGAGTAGGAATACCCAAGGAGATCATGAGTGATAAGGAAAGTCAGTTCAGGTCAGATGTGATGAAGGAATTTAACAGGTTGCTATCGATAAAAGGCATTAGCACAACACCGTATCATGCAATGTGCAACGGATTAGTAGAGCGGTTTAACGGGGTGCTAAAGAAAATGTTAAAGAGAATGTGCGTTGAGCAACCGAAGCAATGGCCTAGATATATCGATCCATTATTATTTGCATACCGTGATGTTCCCCAGTCTAGCACAAAGTTTTCCCCTTTCGAACTCATCTATGGCCATACCGTTCGAGGGCCACTTAGCTTGTTAAAAGACTTGTGGGAAGCGGACGAGCGAAATATCAAGGACGAGACTAGGACCGCATATGAGTATGTAATTGATTTGCGAGATAAATTAGCGGAAACCTGCAAATTGGCGCAGGAAGAATTGCGGAAGGCAGGTGATTCTTATCAGTATTATTACGATAAGAAGGCGAAGGACAGGTACTTGCAGGAAGGCGATAAGGCTTTGCTACTATTACCTACTAATAGTAACAAGTTATTGATGCATTGGCGAGGTCCATTCGAGGTTGTAAAGAAAATAAATAAATGGAATTACGTGATTAGGGTTAACGGTGTTGATAAGAAATTCCACATCAACATGCTTAAGCGCTGGCTGGCGCGACGAGTGCAAAGGCAAACGATCGACGGGCGAGCGAGGTCATGATGACGCAGATGACGTCATGTCAGACGACGCCGAGGATATGAAAGTGGCGAGCGTTGCGGTCGTTCGAAATGAAGAGGAGGATGGCGATGTTGATGTAATTCCTAATTATGTACAAACTGAGAATGTCAGTAATGTTTGTGTAAACGCTGATCTTACGGAGCAACAGAAAGCCGATGTAGGACAGATTTTGAGTAAATTTCAGTCTGTTTTCACCGATGTTCCAGGTAAAACGAGCGTAATTGATCATAAGGTGAAACTTTATGACGAAAAACCCATAAGGAGCAAACCATACCCAGTCCCATTTGCGTTACAGAAGGGCATAGAGGAAGACGTGGAGCGTATGCTAAGACTCGGATTGGTCGAGTATTCAATGTCCCCGTATTCCACGCCGATGATTGCTGTGAAAAAGAAAGATGGCACCAATCGTTTGTGTCTAGATTTCAGGAAAATTAATAAGATTACTGTTTTTGATGCTGAGCCCATGCCGAATCAAAGTGCTATTATGACTAAAATTTCAAATAGTAAATATTTTTCCAAAATAGATTTATCAAAGGGATACTGGCAGATACCGTTGAGTGAAGAAAGCCGTAAAGTAACTGCATTCCAAACCAGCAAGGGGTTATTACAGTTTACAGTCATGCCTTTCGGTTTGATAAATGCTAGTGCTACATTTAATAGATTAATGAGGATCTTATTTAACGACATTGAGAATGTAGAGACTTTTGTCGATGATATACTCATACATACTGAAAATTGGAAAGATCACATAAACACTTTAGAATGCGTATTAGCAGTAATTAAGAAGGCAGGATTAACAGCACGTCCGAGTAAAAGCGAGATCGGAAAGTCGAGCATCGAATATTTAGGGCACTGCGTGGGGAGTGGCGTTTCGTCTACCACCGACGATAAGGTAAACCGTGTTCTCAGCGTGGCTATACCGCGAACGAAGAAGGAAGTTAGATCTTTTCTCGGGTTAACTGGATATTATAGACAATATATCGCTGATTACGCTACCATTGCGTCACCTCTTAGTGATCTTACGAAGAAATCCGTACCGAATAAAGTATCATGGGAGATTTGTCATCAAGATGCTTTTGATAAATTACGGAAAGTTCTTGCTAACAAACCCATATTAAAACTTCCAGACATGAGTAGACAGTTCATTGTGCAAACAGATGCATCAGACATCGGGTTAGGCGCAGTACTTCTACAGGTGTGGGAAAACGAGCGATGGCCAGTCATGTATGCCAGTCGTAAGCTGAAGGCGGAGGAAAGGAACTATAGTGTAGTAGAAAAGGAGTGTCTAGCGATCATTTGGGCTATGAAGAAATTTTATCAGTATCTGTACGGCAAACATTTTGTAATCGAAACAGATCATCAGCCTCTAAAGTATTTGCAAACGTCCTGTCAGTTAAATGCAAGGTTAATGAGATGGGCCATGCATTTGCAACAATTCAGTTTTAGCGTTAGAAGCATTAAAGGAGTCGATAATGTCGGTGCTGATTGCCTCAGTAGACTAGGAGTTTGAGATGGACTATCAAGAAATTTGCAATTTCTTATTTTAGCGGGGAGATAATTGTCATGCCATCTCAAACGGCAATTGTCATGGCAGTGCAAATGAGCGGTTTAGAGGTAAATCAGTGCAAGCGAGTAGTTTGTGGTGGTGACGTCATTGCTGTTTGCGTTGGACTAGGTAACCTAGTAGGCTTATGCAAGGGTTAGGATCCTTTTGGCAGCAACTAGCAGAGCAAGCAGACATTATTTGAGGAGTGTGACGGTCCCGAGTAGTGGGTCACACTATGTCACATCGGCTGCTGACAATTTATTGTTGAATATAAAGAATTAAGGTATGTTGTGTTTCTCCTTTATGCTGAATCTATAGACTGCAATTACTATATAGTGTATGAGATATGGTAATGGCGATGTTTTGGTTATATTATATTATTAGGTTTGTGGTATTTTTCTTATTTTAGGACTATGGTTGTAATGTATGCTGATTCACTACCGGCTTATCACTGTGGCGGATCCAGGGAGCTGAATGCAGTTATTTCCGAATCTCTGGAATATCTTTGTGGTTGTGAATCGAAATTTGAAGTGAAATTTGAACACTGAAAAGTCTTGTGAGTGACAGAAGATCTGTGATTTAATTTATTTGTGATGTTAAGTGAATATATCTAGTGATAGCTAGATAAAAGTGCCATCGGTAATATATATTCTTTGTTTGTATACTATTTCTAAATCCAATAAATTATAAATAGTGTAACTATGCTTTTATATTCTACCACCAATAACCACTTACTCTCATGAAACAACGGTGTCTTAACCGTGCCGGCAAAACCCTAAATAAATAAATAAATAAATAGATGAATAAATAAACATCATCACAATCAGAAACATCTTCACAATATACATATACATAATTATATATATATGTGTGTGTGTGTGTGTGTGTTTGTGTATATGAAAAATTTATATATATAACATATATATATATATAGATATAGATAGATATATGTATATATGTTTATATGTATATATACATATACATATATATATATATATATATATAATATATATATATATATATATATATATATATATATATATATATATATATATATATATATATGTATGTGTGTATACATAATTATTGAACATTAATGATAAGAATTATACTTATGATGATAATCATATAATAATCGTATTATCATAGATCATAAGGTCAGAAACTTTCTCTATTAGTGTAACATGTTTTCCTTTAAGTACTTTATCATTATCATCATAATCGTCATAATTGCTGTTGTTGTAATCATTACTAATAAATAGGGCTGTGACATTATGCTTTTGGCATAAAGCATATTCTTTTAGCATATTTCATTTTAAAGAATATGCTTTTCATAGGCCATTTTAAAAGAATATGCTTTTTATAAAAAAAAAATATGTTTTTTATGTAAACTCTATTCTTTTTACTAAAAATCTATGCTTTTATACGCCAGATGAGTAAATTCAGTGTGTTTTGTTCACAAAATCATTCAAGGATGCGGCTATAATAGAAATATAGAATACCACTACTACACTATTTTATTTACGCCTTAAAACTGCATGATAAAACGAGGGAAGAGGGAAGATAAACGAGGAGGGGGAGGAAGGGAGGGAAATATGGAGAGGGGGTAGGAAGAGGAGGAGGGTACGAACAAGGGGATGAACTATGTGGTTGGAGCTTGATTACGTCACAGGTATTATGTCACCAATTTATGTTCGTTTCTTTGGGAGAGACGTTTAACTTTCTCCTTTTTATAGGGAGAAGTGGCATTATTATGTACTGTTGATGATTCACAACACATTGGGATATTACGGGAGGGTGTGAAATACCCTGTGGCAAAGTTTCATAATGATATGAGAGTTTGTTGCAGTTATTTCAGAAAAAG
>BOPN01002567.1:200000-203431 GCA_017312705.2 Penaeus japonicus
GGAGAGGGAGAGGAGAGGAGAGAGAGAGAGAGAGAGAGAGAGAGAGAGAGAGAGAGAGAGAGAGAGAGAGAGAGAGAGAGAGAGAGAGAGAGAGGAGAGAGAGAGAAGAGAGAGAGAGAGGAGAAGAGAAGAGAGGAGAAGAGAAGAGAAGAGAAGAGAAGAGAAGAGAAGAGAAGAGAAGAGAAGAGAAGAGAGGAGAGAGGAGAGGAGAGGAGAGGAGAGAGGAGAAGAGAGAGAGAGAGGAGAGAGAGAGAGAGAGAGAGAGAGAGAGAGAGAGAGAGAGAGAGAGAGAGAGAGAGGGAGAGGAGAGGAGAGGAGAGGAGAGGAGAGGAGAGGAGAGAAGAGAGAGAGAGGAGAGAGGAGAGGAGAGAAGAGAGGAGAGAGGAGAGTGAGAGTGAGAGGAGAGGAGAGGAGAGGAGAGGAGAGGAGAGGAGAGGAGAGGAGAGGAGAGGAGAGGAGAGGAGAGGAGAAGAGAGAAGAAGAGAGAAGAGAGGAGAGGAGAAGAGAGGAGAAGAGAAGAGAGGAGAAGAGCGGAGAAGAGAGGAGAAGAGAGGAGAAGAGAGGAGAAGAGGGAAGAGAGGAGAGGAGAGGAGAGGAGAGGAGAAGAGAGGAGAAGAGAGGAGAGGAGAGGAGAGGAGAGGAGAGGAGAGGAGAGGAGAGGAGAGGAGAAGAGAGGAGAGGAGCGGAGAAGAGAGAAGAAGAGAGAAGAGAGGAGAGGAGAAGAAAGGAGAAGAGAAGAGAGGAGAAGAGCGGAGAAGAGAGGAGAAGAGAGGAGAAGAGAGGAGAAGAGGGAAGAGAGGAGAGGAGAGGAGAGGAGATGAGAAGAGAGGAGAAGAGAGGAGAGGAGATGAGAAGAGAGGAGAAGAGAAGAGAGGAGAAGAGAGGAGAAGAGATGAGAAGAGAGGAGAAGAGAGGAGATTAAAGAAGAAGCGAGAAGAGAGAAGAGAAGAGAAGGGAAGAAAAGTTAGGAGAAGAGAGGAGAAGAGAGGAGAGGAGAAGAGAGGAGAAGAGAGGAGAGGAGAGGAGACTAAAGAAGAAGCGAGAAGAGAGAAGAGAGGAGAAGAGAGGAGAGGAGAGGAGACTAAAGAAGAAGCGAGAAGAGAGAAGAGAGGAGAAGGGAAGAGAAGTTAGGAGAAGAGAGAAGAGAGGAGAGGAGAGAAGAGAGGAGAGGAGAAGAGAGAAGAGAGAAGAGAGGAGATGAGAGGAGAAGAGAGGAGAAACGAGAAGAGAGGAGAATAGAGAAGAGAGGAGAGGAGAGAAGGGAGGAAAAGAGAGGAGAAGAAAGAAATGAGGAGAAGAGAGGAGAAGAGAGGAAAAAAGATATTATCAACTGTGGTTAAGCTAGAACACGCTGGAGTTATGAAAGGAAAAGAGAGGAGAAGAGATGAGAGGAGAAGAGAGGTAAAGAGAGGAGAAGACAGGAGAAGAGAGGAGAAGAGAGGAGATGAGTGGAGAAGAGAGGAGAAGAGAGGAGAAGAGAGGAGAGGAGAAGAGAGGTAAAGAGAGGAGAAGACAGGAGAAGAGAGGAGAAGAGAGGAGAAGAGAGGAGAGGAGAAGAGAGGTAAAGAGAGGAGAAGACAGGAGAAGAGAGGAGAAGAGAGGTAAAGAGAGGAGAAAACAGGAGAAGAGAGGTGTAGACAGGAGAAGAGAGGAGATGAGTGGAGAAGAGAGGAGAGGAGAGGAGAAGAGAGGAGAGGAGAAGAGAGGTAAAGAGAGGAGAAGACAGGAGAAGAGAGGAGAAGAGAGGAGATGAGTGGAGAAGAGAGGAGAAGAGAGGAGAAGAGAGGAGAGGAGAAGAGAAGTAAAGAGAGGAGAAGAGAGGAGAAGAGATGAGAAGAGAGGAGAGGAGAAGAGAAGTAAAGAGAGGAGAAGACAGGAAAAGAGAGGAGAAGAGAGGAGAGGAGAAGAGAAGTAAAGAGAGGAGAAGACAGGAAAAGAGAGGAGAGGAGAAGAGAAGTAAAGAGAGGAGAAGAGAGGAGAAGAGAGGAGAAGAGAGGAGAGGAGAAGAGAAGTAAAGAGAGGAGAAGACAGGAAAAGAGAGGAGAAGAGAGGAGAGGAGAAGAGAAGTAAAGAGAGGAGAAGAGAGGAGAAGAGAGGAGAGGAGAAGAGAAGTAAAGAGAGGAGAAGAGAGGAGAAGAGAGGAGAAGAGAGGAGAGGAGAAGAGAAGTAAAGAGAGAAGACAGGAAAAGAGAGGAGAAGAGAGGAGAGGAGAAGAGAAGTAAAGAGAGGAGAAGACAGGAAAAGAGAGGAGAAGAGAGGAGATGAGTGGAGAAGAGAGGAGAAGAGAGGAGAGGAGAAGAGAGGAGATGAGTGGAGAAGAGAGGAGAGGAGAGGAGATGAGAGGAGAAGAGAGGAGAAGAGAGGAGAAGAGAGGAGAGGAGAAGAGAAGTAAAGAGAGGAGAAGACAGGAAAAGAGAGGAGAAGAGAGGAGATGAGTGGAGAAGAGAGGAGAGGAGAAGAGAGGTAAAGAGAGGAGAAGACAGGAGAGGAGAGGAGAAGAGAGGAGAAGAGAGGAGAGGAGAAGAGAGGAGATGAGTGGAGAAGAGAGGAGAGGAGAAGAGAGGTAAAGAGAAGAGAAGACAGGAGAAGAGAGGAGAGGAGAGGAGAAGAGAGGAGAAGAGAGGAGAGGAGAAGAGAGGTAAAGAGAGGAGAAGACAGGAGAAGAGAGGAGAAGAGGGAAGAGAGGAGAGGATAGGAGAAGAGAGGAGAAGAGAGGAGAAGAAAGGAGAATATAGGAAATGAGAGGAGAAGAGAGAAGAGAGGAGAGGAGAGGAGAATAGAGAAGGGAGGAGAAGAGAGGAGATGAGAGGAGAGGGGAAAAGAGGAGAAGAGAAGAGATGAGAGGAGAGGAGAGATGAGAGGAGAGAAGAAGATAGGAAATGATAGGAGAAGAGAGGAGAAGAGAGAAGATAGGAAATGAGAGAAGAGAGGAGAAGAGGGGAAAAGAGAAGAGAGAAAAGAAGAAGATCCAAAGATATGTCCTGGCCAACACCTAAATCTTTTAAAAGCAAAACACTTAGGAGTATCAGCGCATCCATTTATCATAACGAGAGATCTTCAAATAATATCTAAGTCAGCCCATAAATTCCCAAAGCGCTAAAGACCATATCGATTAATTTCCTTTAATCCTCATGATACGAAACGACAATAATTCCCTGAGGTGTTCTTGCAGACAAGGGCTGTATTTACGCCAGGGATGATTGGAATTAGAATTAGAATTAGAACTGTTAGAATTTCTGATTGCTTTTCGTCCAAGTTCTTTGGGTTGGGGGTGGGAGGACGTCCCGGGATGGTGCCAAGGGTTGATGGGATTACTTGCAGGCGATGGGAAGTATTAGTGGGAGGGAGAAGGAGGATATGTATATATGTATATATATATATATATATATATATATATATAAACACACACACACACACACACACATATATAT
>BOPN01002568.1:25000-27500 GCA_017312705.2 Penaeus japonicus
TTATATTACTGACATTACATAACCTAACTCGGTTTCATTAAATTATAACAATAAATATGATCAAAACGACAGTATCATAATAAAAGAAGTCAAGAAAAAAAACATTATCGTGAAAAAATATAACAAATTTCATAATATTAACGATAAAACAGTAACATTAACACTGAAAATTTAAAGCGATAATGAAAATGATAATATTACCTCTATAATATTATTCAATTTTAATAATAATATAATGATAATCAAAAACAGAAATGCTACTGCTACTGCTGCTGATAATAATAATGATAATCATAATAACAAAAATAAAAATAACATGAATAAAAAATAAAACGAAAAACAAAAATAAGAATATACATAATAACCAATATTATTACATTACTACAAATGGCAATTACCATGATGATTATGATTATGAAACATATCGTCAATAATACCACTAAAAAATATATAGAAGTAATTATGACGATAAAGATAATGCTAATAAAGTAGTAATGATAAGAAACTACAATGAAAATATTTGATAATGATTGCAATAATGATATTGATAGTAGTAATATCAGTAGGAGATAATACTGATGATAATATCAATGAGAATGATGATAATGATAATCTTGATAAAAGCAACAAAGGATAATAAAAATTATGATACCATTAATAATGATAATGATAATGATAATTATGATAATAATAATGATGATGATAATAATAACTATAATGAAAATAATGATAATAATGATAATGAAAATAATGATAATTACTACCAATCCTGATAATGACAATAATAACGACTATTCTAGCAATACAGAATACTAAGAATAATGATAAAGATAATAGTAATAGTCGTAGCAATAATAATAATAATAATAAATTGTAATAATAACAATAATCATGGAATAACAATGACCATGTTGTTATCATCATCATAGTGAACAACAATTATAGTAAAAATATGTATAATATTAATAAAATGATAAAATAAATAATAACACAGATGTATATTGATATCAAGAATACTAACATCAGTGATAATACTAAAAATAGTCGAAGTGATGATAATGATAACTATAATAAAAATAACTATTATCATTATTCTAAAGATGATAATAATGATAATACTAATGATAAAATATACTAATCATAATAATAACAATAATGATAATGATACCAATGCCAATAACCACAACACCAAAAACAATAATCAAAATGTGTAATAATAATAATAATAATAATGATAATAATAACAATAATAACAATAATAATAATTATAATAAAAGTAATGTCAATGATATTAATATTAATAATAACTCCTTTGTAAGGTCTAGAACAGTGTCTAATTTTGTCATAGGGAATTATTAATATCGATATTGATTATAATGATGATGATAAGGATGATAATTACATAATTGTAACAATACTGTTATTACTACTACTACCACTTCTACTACTACTACTAATATAATGATGATAATGATGTTGATAATAATAATAGTAATAATAATAACAATACTACTATACAATAACTATAAAAATGATAATACAACAATGATACCATGATAGTAATTATAATAATTATATTAATAATAAATATAAAGATAATGATGATGATGATATAATAATAATAATAATAATAATAATAATAATAAAATGATAATGATAACAACAATAATAATGATAATCATAATCATAAAAGTAATAACAATATTAATGATAATGATAACAATAATGACAGCACTAATAACAATCATGACAAAAATACTACTGTTATTACTATCAATGATAATGATAATAAAAATGATGATATTAGAAAAAAAAAGTAATTATAACAATAATAATGATATTGACAATAGCACAACTACTCCTGCTACTAATGATGATGATAATAATAACAATGATAATAATGAACTAATACTACTACTACTACTGCTAATGATAACAATTATGATAACACCACTAATGATAAGAACACTAATAATGATCATGATAATGACAATTATGATGATTATCATACAACAACTACTACTACTACTATCAATGATAATATTAATATTTTTCCTATTACTGCCATCATTGATAATAATGATGACTGTAATAATAATAATAGTAATAACAGTAATAACCATATCAATAGCAATGACAATAAAATGATAATAATGATGATAATAATGGCACCAATGATAATAATATCAGTGATAAAAATAAGGAAGGTAATGAGACTAGCGATAATAATAAATACAACAATAATGATAATGATAATAATAATAATAATAATAATGATAATATCACTAATGATAACAAGAAATTATCATGATGACAACAATGATATGGGAAGCAAACCACACAATATATTTATCTAAAAATGAGACATTTTGGATAATAATATTGACGGTAATTGCGATCATAATAATAATGATTATTACACTGATGATAATGATGCTTATAACTCTGATAATAATGATGAAATAGTAATAATATTAATAATGATAATAATAATAACAAT
>BOPN01002568.1:37500-47500 GCA_017312705.2 Penaeus japonicus
TAACAATAGCCTTTGAGAAGAAAATAGAGTAAACACATTATAGGGATGCTGTGACTGGGATATCGCTACTACAGATAATATAAATGATAAGAGTCAAGGGTTATCTATTACATTCTTCTTGTCTCCTGTATACGAGTCATCACATCTAGAGTATGAGAAACAAAATTTTCCTATGCTTGTTTAGTCTAGATATCTTCAGCTAAGGACTTCGTGCCAAGTAAAAGCTTCATGTGCAATCGAATGGTTAGTAAGAACTATTCTATACTAGCCCATTCTAATAGTACTCTTGAATATACGTAGGAATCATCGTAAAAAATCTTAATAGAACAACAAAAATTATATGGGCTATCGCTCTGTCTGTATTTATGAACGATCTGTGATTATTTATCATCAGCAAGCCACATTATACAATATTTTCTCATAGTGCAATAAAGATAAATAACATTGTTTTACCGACAAAACGATCTAGTAATCTACAATATTTTGTCGTTTATTACAGTAGTCTACGCTGAACAAACACTACAATCACCGATCATTTTCTCTCGAGTGTCCAAGTTCTCGTTTTCTATGATATTCAGTTTTACCAAATCAGGGGTGGCCAACCTTTTGTGATCAACATTTACTACAGTTACCGTAATGCGATCTACCAGCCTAATATTTGCTTACTTCTTATCGGTAACATTACAAGATCTTCATTCCGTAGAACCTATGCTATGAATTCTTACCATAATCTGTAAACAATTTAATTCACACTAAAGGCTATAGACGATGTCATTTTTGCCTGTTATCTCCTCGAGAGAGAGAGAGAGAGAGAGAGAGAGAGAGAGAGAGAGAGAGAGAGAGAGAGAGAGAGAGAGAGAGAGAGAGAGAGAGAGAGAGAGAGAGAGAGAGAGAGAGAGAGAGAGAGAGAGAGAGAGACAGAGAGAGAGAGAGAGAGAGAGAGAGAGAGAGAGAGAGAGAGACAGAGAGAGAGAGAGAAGAGAGAGAGAGAGAGAGAGAGAGAGAGAGAGAGAGAGACAGAGAGAGAGAGAGAGAGAGAGAGAGAGGGGGGGGATAGAGAGAGAGAGAGAGGGGGGGGATAGAGATAGAGATATAAATAGAGAGAGAGACCATGCAAATGTTGATGGCCTGTGGTCACAGGCTGGAGCCACAAGCAGGCGAAATTTATTTCATTTTCGGTAGTAATGCGTGAATCGCGCATATGATCAATCAGTCGATCGCGATCAACGGGGTGGGATGGTTGGCCACCCCTGTGCTAGAACATTCTTTCCATGACACACACGCACTCTCTCTCTCTCTCTCTCTCTCTCTCTCTCTCTCTCTCTTCTCTCTCTTCTCTCTCTCTCTCTCTCTCTCTCTCTCTCTCTCTCTCTCTCTCTCTCTCTCTTCTCTCTCTTCTCTCTCTCTCTCTCTCTCTCTCTCTCTCTCTCTCTCTCTCTCTCTCTCTCTCTCTCTCTCTCTCTCTCTCTCTCTCTCTCTCTCTCTCTCTCTCTCCCAAACACACCCTCTGGCGTGAGTACTCGAAAGGAACACAACCGCGAAGACACCGTTATCACAACACATCCCCCCCCCCCTCCCCCCGCACACACACACCTACCGCCGCCTCCTCACTCGACCATGGATACTATAAACGGTAACTTAAGTCGGAGGAAACGGAGAGGAAATAGGAAGGATGAAGAGGAATTTGAAGGAGAGAGGAGAGAGAGAGAGAGAGAGAGAGAGAGAGAGAGAGAGAGAGAGAGAGAGAGAGAGAGAGAGAGAGAGAGAGAGAGAGAGAGAGAGAGAGAGAGAGAGAGAGAGAGAGAGAGAGAGAGAGAGAGAGAGAGGCGAGAGAGAGAGAGAGAGAGAGAGAGAGAGAGAGAGAGAGAGAGAGAGAGAGAGAGAGAGAGAGAGAGAGAGAGAGAGAGAGAGAGAGAGAGAGAGAAAGAGAAAGAGAGAGAAAGAGAGAGAGAGAGAGAGAGAGAGAGAGAGAGAGAGAGAGAGTGAGAGAGTGAGAGAGTGAGAGAGTGAGAGAGTGAGAGAGAGAGAGTGAGAGAGTGAGAGTGAGAGAGTGAGAGAGTGAGAGTGAGAGAGTGAGAGAGTGAGAGAGTGAGAGAGTGAGAGAGAGAGAGAGAGAGAGAGAGAGAGAGAGAGAGAGAGAGAGAGAGAGAGAGAGAGAGAGAGAGAGAGAGAGAGAGAGAGAGAGAGAGAGAGAGAGAGAGAGAGAGAGAGAGAGAGAGAGAGAGAGAGAGAGAGAGAGAGAGAGAGAGAGAGAGAGAGAGAGAGAGAGAGAGAGAGAGAGAGAGAGAGAGAGGAGAGAGAGAGAGGGAGGAGAAAGAGAGAGAGAGAGAGAGAGAGAGAGAGAGAGAGAGAGAGAGAGAGAGAGAGAGAGAGAGAGAGAGAGAGAGAGAGAGAGAGAGAGAGAGAGAGAGAGAGAGAGAGAGAGAGAGGGAGAGAGAGAGAGAGAGAGGGAGAGAGAGGGGGGGGGAGAGGGAGAGAGAGAGAGAGAGAGAGAGAGAGAGAGAGAGAGAGAGAGAGAGAGAGAGAGAGAGAGAGAGAGAGAGAGAGAGAGAGAGAGAGAGAGAGAGAGAGAGAGAGAGCGATCGTGTTAAAGTAGAAGGGGAAAGATGAGAGGATGATAGTAGTGATTATGATGATGATAATGATGGTGATGAAGATGGTAATGATGATAAAAAAATCATATAGATATAAAAATATTATAGCCCTTAGCCCTTCAGGCGAACCATCACCCCTAAGATCCCTCATCCCTTCCCCTCAGACGACCCTACAACCTAAGCAGCCCGTATCCCTCCCCTCAGACGACCCTACAACCTAAGCAGCCCGTACCCCTCCCCTCAGACGACCCTACATCCTAAGCAGCCCGTATCCCTCCCCTCAGACGACCGTACATCCTAAGCAGCCCATATCCCTCCCCTCAGACGACCCTACATCCTAAGCAGCCCATAGCCCTCCCCTCAGACGACCCTACATCCTAAGCAGCCCATAGCCCTCCCCTCAGGCGACCCTAAACCCTAAGCAGCCCGTATCCCTCCCCTCAGACGACCGTACATCCTAAGCAGCCCGTATCCCTCCCCTCAGACGACCGTACATCCTAAGCAGCCCATAGCCCTCCCCTCGACAACCTACCATCCCTAAGCAGCCCATGGCCCTCCTCAGACGACCCTACACAGCCTGACAGCTCATAGCCCTCCCCCTCAGACGACCCTACATCCTAAGCAGCCCATAGCCCTCCCCTCAGACGACCCTACATCCTAAGCAGCCCATAGCCCTCCCCTCAGACGACCCTACATCCTAAGCAGCCCATAGCCCTCCCCTCAGACGACCCTACATCCTAAGCAGCCCGTATCCCTCCCCTCAGACGACCCGACATCCTAAGCAGCCCTTGGCCCTCCCCTCGGAACGACTACATCCCTAAGCAGCCCGCAGCCTCCCTCAGACGACTTCATCCTAAGCAGCCCGTATCCCTCCCTCAGACAGGCCCAGCATCCTACGGCAGCCACAGTCTCCCTCGGACGACCCTGTCCCAGCAGCCACAGCCTCCCTCAGGTGACTACATCTCGTAGCCGTATCCTCCCTCAGGAGCAGCCGACATCTCAGCAACCCTGTCCTCCCTCAGACGACCCTACATCTCAGCGACCTGTCCACTTCCCTCAGACGACCGTACATCCTAAGCAGCCCGTATCCCTCCCCTCAGGCGACCCTAAACCTAAGCAGCCCGTATCCCTCCCCTCAGAACGACCCTGCATCCTAGCCAGCCCATAGCCCTCCTTCAGACGACCCTAAACCCTAAGCAGCCCGTATCCCTCCCCTCAGACGACCCGACATCCTAAGCAGCCCACAGCCTCCCTCAGACGACCCTACATCTAAGCAGCCTGGCCTCCCTCAGACGACCCTAAACCTAGCCAGCCCCGTATCCCTCCCCTCAGACGACCCTACATCCTAAGCAGCCCATAGCCCTCCCCTCAGACGACCCTAAACCCTAAGCAGCCCGTATCCCTCCCCGGAGCGACCCTACATCCTAAGCAGCCCGCAGACCTCCCCTCAGACGACCCTACATCCCTAAGCAGCCTGCTTCTCCCGCAAGACGACCCTAAACTCCTAAGCAGCCCGTATCCCTCCCCTCAGACGACCCCCACATCCTAAGCAGCCACAGCCTCCCCTCAGACGACCCTACAACCTAAGCAGCCCGTATCCCTCCCCTCAGACGACCCACTGCCATCTTCGGCAGCCTGCGTATCCCTCCCCTCAGACGACCCGACATCCTAAGCAGCCCATAGCCCTCCCCTCAGACGACCCTACATCCTAAGCAGCCCATAGCCCTCCCCTCAGATGACCCTACCATCCCTAAGCAGCCCATAGCCCTCCCTCAGGCGACCCTACATCCTAAGCAGCCCGCAGTCCTCCCCTCAGACGACCTCCTACATCCTAAGCAGCCCTGGCCCTCCCCTCAGACATGACCTACATCCTAAGCAGCCGTATCCCTCCTCAGACGACCCGACATCCTAAGCAGCCCACATAGTCCTCCTCAGACGACCCTACATCCTAAGCAACCCGTATCCTCTGGGCGACCGACGCGTCAAGCATGGCCAGCCTCCCTCAGACGACCCTACATCCTAAGCAGCCCATAGCCCTCCCCTAAGGCGACCCTACATCCTAAGCAGCCCGTATCCCTCCCCTCAGACGACCCTACATCCTAAGCAGCCCGTATCCCTCCCCTCAGACGACCCTACATCCTAAGCAGCCCATAGCCCTCCCCTCAGACGACCCTACATCCTAAGCAGCCCATAGCCCTCCCCTCAGACGACCCTACATCCTAAGCTGACCCAGCTATCACTCCCCCTCAGGCGACCCTAAACCCCTAGCAGCCCAGTATCCCTACACCTCAGACAGCCCCTACGTCCTAGCAGCCATGGCCTCTTCAGACGACCCTAAACCCTAAGCAGCCCGTATCCCTCCCCTCAGACGACCCGACATCTCGCTTAGCCCATAGCCCTCCCCTCAGACGACCCTACATCCTAAGCAGCCCCACCCAGCCCTCCCCTCCAGACGACCCTACATCCTAGCAGCCATATCACTTCCCTCGGACAGGCGACACCTCAGCAGCTAGCATCCCTCCTCAGACGACCCTACATCCTAAGCAGCCCGTATCCCTCCCCTCAGACGACCCTACATCCTAAGCAGCCCATAGCCCTCCCCTCAGACGACCCTACATCCTAAGCAGCCCATAGCCCTCCCCTCAGGCGACCCTACATCCTAAGCAGCCCATAGCCCTCACCTGGTGACCTGTCCCTGGCAAGCCATATCTTTCGCCTCAGACGACCCCTACACCCTAAGCAGCCCATGGCCACTCCCCTCAGACGACCCTACATCCTAAGCAGCCCATAGCCCTCCCCTCAGACGACCCTACATCCTAAGCAGCCCATAGCCCTCCCCTCAGACGACCCTACATCCTAAGCAGCCCATAGCCCTCCCCTCAGACGACCCTAAACCCTAAGCAGCCCGTATCCCTCCCCTAAGGGTCGCCTGAGGGGAGGGCTATGGAAGGTGTAAGGGATCGTCTGAGGAGAATGGGCTGCTGCGGAGGGCTATGGAAAGCAAATGTACGGGAGGACTATAGGCTGCTTAGAATGTAGGTCGTCTGAGGAGGGAGACTACAGGCCTTAGGAGTTTAGGAGTCGTCTGAGGCTATGGGCTGCACTAGGATGTAAGTCATCTGAGGATACTGCTTAGGGTTTAAGTCGTCTGAAGTATGGAAGCTGCTGTCTCTGAGGAGGACTATGGGCTGCCCAGGATGGTCGTCTGAGAGAGAGGATACAGGCTGCTTAGGGTTTAGGAGTCGTCTGGGGGTAGGCTGCTTAGGTGTAAGGGTCGTCTGAGGGGAGAATATGGACCTATGTAGGAATCGTCTGAGAAATAGGATGTCGGGCTGCTTAGGGATTTAGAACCCGTCTAATATGAAACTGAGCCCCCCGTAAGGTTATGGGGAAGGTCCGGAATACTTAGGATATAAGTCTAAATATTTACCGCTATAATGGGGTCATAAAGGGAGAACATGGGGGCCAGAGAGAGAGAGAGAGAGAGAGAGAGAGAGAGAGAGAGAGAGAGAGAGAGAGAGAGAGAGAGAGAGAGAGCGATCGTGTTAAAGTAGAAGAAGGGGAAAGATGAGAGGATGATAGTAGTGATTACGATGATGATAATGATGGTGATGAAGATGGTAATGATAATAAAAAAAATCATATAGATATAAAAATATCATAGCCCTTAGCCCTCCCTTCAGGCGAACCATCACCCCTAAGAGCCCTCATCCCTTCCCCTCAGACGACCCTACAATATAAGCAGCCCATAGCCCTCCCCTCAGACGACCCTAAGCAGCCCATAGCCCTCCCCTCAGACGACCGGACATCCTAAGCAGCCCATAGTCCTCCCCTCAGACGACCGGACATCCTAAGCAGCCCATAGTCCTCCCCTCAGACGACCCTACACCCTAAGCAGCCCATAGCCCTCCCCTCAGACGACCTTAAACCCTAAGCAGCCCATAATCCTCCCCTCAGACGACCGTACATCCTAAGCAGCCCATAGCCCTCCCCTCAGACAACCGTACATCCTAAGCAGCCCATAGCCCTCCCCTCAGGCGACCCTACATCCTAAGCAGCCCATAGCCCTCCCCTCAGACGACCCTACATCCTAAGCAGCCCATAGCCCTCCCCTCAGACGACCGGACATCCTAAGCAGCCCATAGTCCTCCCCTCAGACGACCCTACATCCTAAGCAGCCCATAGCCCTCCCCTCAGACGACCCTACATCCTAAGCAGCCCATAGCCCTCCCCTCAGACGACCCTACATCCTAAGCAGCCCGTATCCCTCCCCTCAGACGACCCTACATCCTAAGCAGCCCATAGTCCTCCCCTCAGACGACCCTACATCCTAAGCAGCCCATAGCCCTCCCCTCAGACAACCCTACATCCTAAGCAGCCCATAGCCCTCCCCTCAGACGACCCTATATCCTAAGCAGCCCATAGTCCTCCCCTCAGACGACCCTACATCCTCAGAAACCCAAAGCCTTCCCCTCAGGCGAACCATCACCCCTAAGAGCCCTTAGTCTTCCCCTCGGGAGCCCTCAGACGATCCATATCCTAAGCAGCCCTCAGCTCTCTCCTCAGACGCACCATCACCAAAGGCACTGCGAACCCTTTCGTTACCCCCCCCCCCCTCCCCGCTCGTCCCCCACATCCCCCGGCTAGGGCACACTGGCCCTGATTTAGCCCTGCCGTTACCCGTGTCCTGCGGGGGGGTTGGGGGGTAGGGGTGGGTAGAGGGCGGGGGAACGATTTTTTTCTTGACCTTGTTTCTTCTTCATTGTGATTTTTTTTGTCCTTATTGCTTTTATCATTGTAAATGTTATTGTTGTCATTATCGTTATTGCTATCAACATCATCATCATTGTTGTTATTATAGTATTAGTACTATTATCATTAAAATTATTCTTATGATAACCAATATTGCAATAATCATCAACATTCATATTCGCATATTTTTAAACTAACATTTGCAGTCTGCTACCGTCTTTTGTATCGTATTCTTCATTAGTATCTTTATCACCACAATTGCTTTCATTGTCATTGTTACCATCCCTGTTTTATTTTTATCTCTACACTATTTCTCATCTCTATCGTTATTATAATTATCATATATGTTATATCATAATTATAATAATTAATAGTCCTATCGTTACTCTGTGTGTGTGTGCAGCTATAAACATATATTCTAATTTCTTCTCATTTTTTCTTTCTTAAGTATGAGTATAGCATGTTGCCAAATGGGCGTTGTGAGGAAGTGGGCAGACAGGCGTTAAACAGTGTATGCGGCTAACTGTGGGCGTGCGAGCGCGTTCTGGCCGGCTGACGAGCGGGCCGTTACGCGGCGCCTGGAGAGGGTGGGCGGGGGCGGGGGAGGGGTGGGGCGAGGGCGGGCGAGGGTAACGGGCGGGCGGGGGGGCGGAGGAGTTCTGATTGCAAAATATCAGGAATAAATTTTCCTAATTGGGAGCTAAATTAACCTGTAGTCATGGAGTAATTCTACCTTCTTGGCGGCTACAGTGATTTCTGCCAAAACAACCCGTGTAAAGCGACCGCGAACACGTGGTAGTTATCCTCACCGCTGGCTAGTTTACAGCTATGCGGTTAATAGGGTTGCTTGGTCCATGATGGTGAGATTAACGCCGTTCGTTCATTTTCGGCCGTTCTTGGCTGGCACAAGATGGAAGCAACTTATTAATTGCAAATGGATGCTGTGACTAAGATGAGAATCCGATTATTATCCTAATCCAGAGAGATAGATTAGGAAATTCTAACTTAACCTACTAAAACTAGAGTCCTGATATCATTATATTTTCATGATTGTCATAACGTTGTCATAAGTCAGTAGAAGAGTGACAAACGGAAGAATATTTCCGAATTCGCGGATATAGAATGTCACCTTTCCCGCGCCGCAGATCTCGGCTTTGTTTACCTTTCCTGGCGCTGGTTTCCGGGTAGAATACCACACACGTACAGACACATGCACACACATACGCACACGGATATGTATGTATATACATGTGTGTATGTGTGTGTGTGTGTAAGTATTTATATATGTGTATATATATAAATATGTATATATATAAATATGTATATATATATATGTATATATGTATATATGTATATATATATACATATATATCATCCTAAGCAGCCCACCGCCCTCCCCTCAGACGACCGCTGCATCCCTAAACAGCCCATAGCCCTCCCCTCAGACGACCCGACATCCTAAACAGCCCACTGGCCACTCCCCACTCAGACGACCCTACATCCTAAGCAGCCCATAGCCTCCACTCAGACAACCCTACATCCTAAGCAGCCCATAGCCCTCACCCTCAGACGACCCGACATCCTAAGGAACCCAAAGCCCTCCCCTCAGACGACCCTACATCCTAAGCAGCCCATAGCCCCTCCCTCAGACGACCCTACATCCTAAGCAGCCCATAGCCCTCCCCTCAGACGACCCTACATCCTAAGCAGCCCATAGCCCTCCCCTCACACGACCCTACATCCTAAGAAACCCAAAGCCCTCCCCTCAGGCGAACCATCACCCCTAAGAGCCCTTAGTCTTCCCCTCGGGAACCCTCAGACGATCCATATCCTAAGCAGCCCTCAGCTCTCTCATCAGACGCACCATCACCAAAGGCACTGCGAACCCTTTCGTTACCCCCCCCCCCCTCGTCCCCCATATCCCCCGGGTAGGGCACACTGGCCCTGATTTAGCCCTGCCGTTACCCGTGTCCTGCGGGGGGGTTGGGGGGTAGGGGTGGGTAGAGGGCGGGGGAACGATTTTTTTCCTGACCTTGTTTCTTCTTCATTGTGTTTTTTTTTGTCCTTATTGCCTTTATCATTGTAAATGTTATTGTTGTCATTATTGTTATTGCTATCAACATCATCATCATTGTTGTTATTATAGTATTAGTACTATTATCATTAGAATTATTCTTATGATAACCAATATTGCAATAATCATCAACATTCATATTGGCATATCTTTAAACTAACATTTGCAGTCTGCTACCGTCTTTTGTATCGTATTCTTCATTAGTATCTTTATCATCACAATTACTTTCATTGTCATTATTACCATCCCTGTTTTATTTTTATCTCTACACAATTTCTCATCTCTATCATTATTATCATTATCATTTATGTTGTATCATAATTATAATAATTAATAGTCCTATCATTACTCTCTGTGTGTGTGTGTGCAGCTATAAACATATATTCTAATTTCCTCTCATTTTTTCTTTCTTACAGTATGAGTATAGCATGTTGCCAAATGGGCGTTGTGAGGAAGTGGGCAGACAGGCGTTAAACAGTGTATGCGGCTAACTGTGGGCGTGCGAGCGCGTTCTGGCCGGCTGACGAGCGGGCCGTTACGCGGCGCCTGGAGAGGGTGGGCGGGGGCGGGGGAGGGGTGG
>BOPN01002568.1:77500-80000 GCA_017312705.2 Penaeus japonicus
TGAAAGTGAGAAAGAGAGAAAGAGGGAAAGAGAGAGAGAAAGAGAGAGAGAGAGAGAGAGAGAGAGAGAGAGAGAGAGAGAGAGAGAGAGAGAGAGAGAGAGAGAGAGAGAGAGAGAGAGAGAGAGAAGGGCGGGGTAAGTAAGTGAGAGAGCGAGAGCGTGGTAGGAGAGAGATAATAAAAAGACTGTGAATAAATTAGTGAATGAGAGATGCCAAGCAAGCAAGATAGACAGATAAAGAGATAGAGAGAAAGAGACAAGGGAAGGGGGTAAAAGCGAGTGACTGAGTGACTGGGTAGAGTGAGCGAGCGAGCGAGTGAGGGTGTGAGTGAGTGATAGAGTGAGTGAGTGAGTGAGTGAATGAGTGAGTGAGAGCGAGAGATAAAGAAAGAGAGAGAGTGGTTCCTCTTATCGCTAGACATCACGCATCCCGGCTCTCACTCCCAAGGTTCTGCACACAGCAAGAGGAATGTTGCATCGAGTCACGCAGCTTGCACCGGACTCCACGTACTAAATTTTACAAAGCATCATCACTTATACAGCAGTTGAGGTACTTGCGCTGACGAGCCTTCAAGAAAAGCTACATTTAGAACCACATCATATGAATAATGTAGCTTTTTTCCAATCGCGTGCTTGAGGTTACCACAAGTTAGCGTTACTTATACTCAGTTATCTTAAGTTAAGTCAGGAGGGGATGGCCAGAACTGCGCGTGTTGGCTCTTCAGAAGCAACCCAAGAATAGCGAGCGTCGATTCCGCCAGTGGCAAAGGTTAGCATGAAGAGGTGTAACCCGACCCGCCGACCACGCAGCCTGAAGGACAAAGGCGAAAAAGGAAGAAAAAAAAAGGAAAACATTTCAGACTGATAGCTCTATAATTTTCCTTATCTGGTGTTTGGGCTGCTTGAGGGGCGCGGTTGATGCATCATTGCGAAAGAATGAATATCCAAACTCATTCCACGGTCCTTTAAACAGGGCTCCTATCCGGGGGTGCGAACGGGAGCGCCGGCGGAGGACGGGGCCGGCCGCGATGAGGCGAGGCGGACGAGCGTCTCTGAGGGCAGCGCCGCGGTGCCGATCGCGGACGGGGGCAGGCCGAGGGCAGGCTGAAGGCAGGCCGAAGGCATTCAGGGAATCAGTTGGGATGGCATAGGAACCGATATGGCAACCTACTTATTCGGAAACTAATAGATATAATGAAGTATCCGCAGATAAGAGACATCTGTATGGTGGCCTATTTGACGATAAGAACTGGAAATTGGTCATAACTTATGACAAAAAGGTCCTAAACAGAGCTCACTTGGAGCTCCTTAACCGAAATAGCAATATCTTATCTCGTGCCTCGTTACCCCGCGCCCCGGCAACCTCGGCAGACGCGCCGCCCTCACCCCGCAGGATGCTAACCGAGAGCGATCCCCGCCTTCCGCCGGCCGCTCGGGAGTTGCAGGACCGTCCTCGGAAGAAGCCACATCCCTCGCGCCGTTGGACCTCGCTAAATCTTGCATTTCCGCGGCCGTTCACCATGGCGAGGTCTGACTCAACCACATATTATCACTCCCCCAGCTAACGAGAGCCGCCGGAATGAAGCACAGGCTCTTGGCTAATAAAATAAAGCACTCGCGGACTATTGGGAGTTAACAGGCGCGCCTTGTTCTGAGGTGTAACCGACCCGCTGCCCCGAGCGCCCAACAGCTGGCCCGGGGCATCCACCGCCTGCGGGATTTATTGCTCTCTTTGATGGTGGTAATTTATGAAGGATCCCGCCCAATGTTTTGTAAACAGAGGCGAGCATTCCTCTGTGTACGATACTGATTGTATGCGCCTGACATGCAACAACATGCATTTGACGGCTGTAAATTGCAACGTAGTTCAAACATGAACTGAATCAAATATCCCCGTCTTATTATCAACATGCTCTCGATAATGACCATCCAATGATTGTATCTTCGTTAGATGACGAACGAAACTTGTGGCAGCGCGCGCGCACTCGGCCCGCTCTGGCTCCTGCTTTGCTTCCTGCTTTCCGAGGAACGCAGGAAATGAAAGCAAAGAGAAAAGGGAAAAGGGGGGCGGGGGTCAGGTAATATGAATAGCAAGAATAGGGAGAATAGGAGATTGTATTCGTATGACTTGATATTTATAATCAGATAATGGATTTCAATGTTTTTTGTATCATAACGAAAGACCGTTCTGTTGTGTTTTATCAAGTCTAATAAAACTAAAAAAACAACAACAAATACTTGGCCATGATATCGATACAGCAGATTAAAACAAATAATGAAAAAAATGAATCCAGTGCATGCAGCTCTTATTATCATAATAGCGATAATGTTAGTGAAAGAAACTTATCACAATTGTATAAAAAGAACTTAATGAACTAACAACAATTTTCATGGCTGATGCAGTGCAAGTAACGAATTCATTGTTTCACAGAACATAATTACCTTCCCTTTTCCACAGACAAGGGCTGGCTGCTGCTGCTGCTGACGATGACGGGGCCCC
>BOPN01002568.1:90000-92500 GCA_017312705.2 Penaeus japonicus
AGGGGCGAGAGAGGGGGAGGGAGGGAGACTCGGGGAGAAAGAGGGGGAGGGGGGGCGGGAGGAGAGGGGGCGAGGAGAGGGGAGGGAGGGGGAGGGGGGGCGAGGGAGAGGGGGAGGGAGGGAGAGTCAGGGAGAAAGAGGGGGGGAGGGGAGCGAGGAGAGGGGGAGGGAGGGAGAGTCAGGGAGAAAGAGGGGGAGGGGGCGAGGGAGGGAGGGGAGGGGAGAGAGAGTCAGGAGAAAGAGAGGGGGAGGGGGACGAGGAGAGGGGAGGGAGGGAGAGTCAGGGAGAAAGAGGGGGAGGGGGGCGAGGAGAGGGAAGGGAGGGGGAGGGAGGGAGAGTCAGGGAGAAAGAAGGGGAGGGGGCGAGGAGAGGGGAGGGAGGGAGAGTCAGGGAGAAAGGAGGGGGAGAGGGGGAGAAGGGAGGGGGAGGGAGGGGAGAGTCAGGGAGAAAGAGGGGGAGGGGGAGGAAGGGAGAGGAGGGAGGAGAGTCAGGGAGAAAGAGGGGAGGGGGGCGAGGCAGAGGGGAGGGAGGGAGAGTCAGGAGAAAGAGGGGGAGGGGGAGAAGGGAGAGGGAGGGAGGGAGAGTCAGGGAGAAAGAGGGGGAGGGGGAGAAGGGAGGGGAGGGAGGGAGAGTCAGGGAGAAAGAGGGGGAGGGGGGCGAGGAGAGGGGAGGGAGGGAGAGTCAGGGAGAAAGAGGGGGAGGGGGGCGAGGAGAGGGGAGGGAGGGAGAGTCAGGGAGAAAGAGGGGGAGGGGGGCAAGGAGAGGGGAGGGAGGGAGAGTCAGGGAGAAAGAGGGGGAGGGGGGCGAGGAGAGGGGAGGGAGGGAGAGTCAGGGAGAAAGAGGGGGAGGGGGGCGAGGAGAGGGGAGGGAGGGAGTCAGGGAAAAGAGGGGAGGGGACGAGGAGAGGGAGGGAGGGAGACTCAGGGAGAAAGAGGGGGAGGGGGAGAAGGGGAGGGGGAGGGAGGGAGAGTCAGGGAGAAAGAGGGGAGGGTGGCAAGGAGAGGGGAGGGAGGGAGAGTCAGGGAGAAAGAGGGGGAGGGGGGAGGGAGAGGGGGAGGGAGGGAGAGTCAGGGAGAAAGAGGGGGAGGGGGGCGAGGAGAGGGGAGGGAGGGAGAGTCAGGGAGAAAGAGGGGGAGGGGGGCGAGGAGAGGGGAGGGAGGGAGAGTCAGGGAGAAAGAGGGAGGGAGGGAGAGTCAGGGAGAAAGAGGGGGAGGGGGGCGAGGAGAGGGGAGGGAGGGAGAGTCAGAGAAAGAAAGGGAGGGGGCGGGAGGAGAGGAGAGGGAGGGAGAGTCAGGGAGAAAGAGGGGGAGGGGGGCGAGGGAGAGCCAGGGAGAAAGAGGGGGAGGGGGGCGAGGAGAGGGGAGGGAGGGGGAGGGTGGCGAGGAGAGGGGAGGGAGGGGGAGGGGGCGAGAAGAGGGGGAGGGAGGGGGAGGGGGCGAGGGGAGGGAGGGGGGAGGGGAAGGGGAGGAGAGGGGAGGGAGGAAGGAGTCAGGGAGAAAGCGGGGGAGAGGGACGAGGAGAGGGAAGGGAGGGAGAGTCAGGGAGAAAGAGGGGGAGGGGGGCGAGGAGAGGGAAGGGAGGGGGAGGGGGGCGAGGAGAGGGAAGGGAGGGGGAGGGGCGCGAGGAGAGGGAAGGGAGGGGGAGGGGGGCGAGGAGAGGGAAGGGAGGGGGAGGGGGCGAGGGAGAGGGGAAGGAGGGAGAGAGTCTGGGAGAAAGAGGGGGAGGGGGCGAGGAGAGGAGGGAGGGAGACTCTGAAGGAAATGGGGGGAGGGGGTCGAGGAGAGGGGAGGGGAGGGAGAGCCAGGGAGAAAGAGGGGGAGGGGGCGAGGAGGAGGGGAGGGAGGGAGAGTCTGGGAGAAAGAAAGGGAGGGGGCGTGGAGGAGGGGAGGGAGGGAGGGAGTCAGGGAGAAAGAGGGGAGGCGAGGAGAGGGGGAGGAGGGAGAGTCAGGGAGAAAGAGCTGGAGGGGGACGAGGAGAGGGAGAGAGGGAGACTCTGGGAGAAAGAGGGGGAGGGAAGCAGGAGAGGGGAGTGGGAGGGAGAGCCAGGGAGAAAGAGGGGAGGGGGCGAGAGAGGGAAGGGAGGGGGAGGGGGCGAGGAGAGGGAGGGAGGGGGAGTCAGGGAGAAAGAGGGGGAGGGGGCGAGGAGAGGGAAGGAGGGGGAGAGGGGCGAGGAGAGGGGGAGGGAGGGTGAGTCTGGGAGAAAGAGGGGGAGGGGGGCGAGGAGAGGGGAGGGAGGGAGAGTCAGGGAGAAAGAGGGGGAGGGGGGCGAGGAGAAGGGAGAGAGGGAGACTCTGGGAGAAAGAGGGGGAGGGGGCGAGGAGAGGGGAGGGAGGGAGAGTCTGGGAGGAAATGGGGGAGGGGGGCGAGGAGAGGGGAGGGAGGGAGAGTCAGGGAGAAAGAGGGGGAGGGGGCGGAGGAGAGGGGAGGGAGGGAGAGCCAGGGAGAAAGAGGGAGAGGGGGGGCGAGGAGAGGGAGGAGGGAGAGTCTGGGAGGAAAATG
>BOPN01002568.1:100000-102500 GCA_017312705.2 Penaeus japonicus
TATTATTATTATTATTATTATTATTATTATTATTATTATTGCCATTATCATCACTATTGTTGTTGTTATCATTATCATTGTTATCATTATCATTATCATTATTATAAATGTCATCATTATCATCATCATTTTTATATTATCATTATCATCATTATCATCACTAATATTGTTTTTTTTCAATATAGTGCATTATTATTATCATTATCATCATTATTATCAATATCAGTTTAATAGTATATTTTTATTACCATAATATTATTTTCCTTATCGTTATCATCATTATCATAATGCTGTTATTACAACTATTGTCATTATTGTTAACTTTCTCTTCATGGTGATAATTATTATTGTTATTAGTGCTACTCTCATCATTATTATTATCGTTATGAATATCATTATGGAATCATTATTAATATCATTATATTTTTTTATCATAATTGCTCTTACTATTTTGTAAATATTACAATGTTATTCTTTGTTATATTTGATAATGATGATCATAATGATAATAATGATAATGATAACCATGATAGTAACAATAATAGTAATAACAATGATAGGCATAACAGTAATAAGAATCCTATTAATTATCATTTCTATTATTATTATCAATTATAATAATTTTCATCATCATCATCATTACCATATTATCATTAGAATTATTATAATGATGATAAAGAGTGGTATGTATATCAATTAATCTATTCAGTCAAAGAATAAGTATACTTTATAAGACTCTGATAAAGAACAAAAAAAAGAAATAAACATAGTAAAAGAGTAAAGAAACGGAACTTGTGAAGGTCAAGAGCAGACTAAGCTTTAAACGAGAAGAAGATGTGGTCTTTGTGCACATGTGACATAAGGGCGAGATTTGAGGACTTTCTTCTGCTAAATGGAGGGAGGAAGTTCGGTATGCTAATAACAGCGTCATGGTAATGTCGACTTTATGATACCTGTACAGAGAAGCGATATTAGCAAACTTTGCTCTAAACGGGGATAACTGTCGACCTGTAGAGTGAGGGAGGATGGGGGGAGGGGGAGGGGGAGGGGGAGAGAGAAGGAGGGAGGGGGGGGGGGGGAGGTAGGCGAATGCTTGGCCTGTTATTTCACTTCCTTCCTTCTTTATATTTATGCCATTTGCCATTTCCAAGAAGTAAACAAAATGTTATTGAGCCGATTTCGTTGCTGGTAATTTACTTAGACAGTTATGTGCGGTTTAAAAAGTAAAATTATAATAAGATCAGTGAGAAAAAAATGTGTGTGTGTGTGTGTGTTTAAGTGTGTGTGTGTGTGTGTGTATGTGTTTGAGTGTGTGTGTGTGTGTGTGTGTGTGTGTGTGTGTGTTTGAGTGTGTGTGTGTGTGTGTGTGTGTGTGTGTGTGTGCATGAATGATTGGGTAAATATTCTATAGATCAGTTAGATATATGTTTTGTATCTTAAATAGAACTCTGAGAGATCCTTTGCGTTTCCTGTCCATAGCCACAAAAGGAATAGAGGGAAGCAGGTAATATATGCAGCTATTTAGCATACAAAATATAACTGCGAGATAGATTTACCTGGACGAACAAATACTATACCGATGTTCTGGTTAATCTTAGTTCATGGTAATGTACATGCTATGCACATTCATACCACACGTGCATGAATATGTAGTCATCATATCAATAAAACTGTAACGCTTCCACATGACCTCCTTGCATGGCGCTTCCATTGGCATCTTCATGACAACAACGCCCATGTCGTGGGTGAGACGTGAGCTTCGTATGGGTGTAAGCGGGTCTTATGTCATGTCGTGAAGGTCCCCTGTCATGTCACGTCAAACCATATGCTTTTAGGTTATGCGTTGTGCACGCGGGGTTTATCATTCTTATTATTCTAAAGATTCTACTCATTTGAGAAGAATTGATAATAATTATTATTATTAAAAAAGAAGATGAATTTGAGAAGAAATAATAAAAAAAAAAAAAAAGCATGAATAGGTATCATCTGCTGGTTCAATTTACCCGATGCGGTAAGGTCAAAGTTTCCTTCTTAGCCTTCTGTATTGCTTTACCATAATTTCATATTGTAAAAAATAGTAAGCTATATTACGGAAAATCCTATTCTTTTTCATAAACCTCCCTTTAAAATCATGTACACAGCCCCGTACACCAGCAGGTCTACGCACAGCCAAATACACGTCCTCGACAGCGGTGTATATAAATAAATATTTTTTTTATTAAATATCATCATTAGCAGAATACGGGCGAGGATTGGAGAAAGGGAAAACGAGAGAGAGAGAGAGAATGAGAGAGAGAGAGAGAGAGAGAGAGAGAGAGAGAGAGAGAGAGAGAGAAGAAAGAGAGAGAGAGAGAGAGAAAGGAGTAGGAGACTATTCAAGAAATGATTGATTTTCCGAGATATATATCTTATTCAAATATCAGCCAGTTTTGCCCTATCGTGCGGGTGATTCCCCGAAGCAGTGTGGCCACACCGGAGTGACGGCCCTCTCAAGTGTGAC
>BOPN01002568.1:110000-125000 GCA_017312705.2 Penaeus japonicus
TACAGGTTATCACTCTATTTGCCGAAGTTTCGCCTGCGTGATACTGGCCATTGCATTCGTTTGCTCAGCTGCCGTTAAACAACATTTCGCGCGCGGGAGCCCATTAGAGCCTCTTTAACATGCGCAGACGGATACCGTTCGCTTTACCTTCTCTGCCGGAAGAACACGAGCCGATCTTCAAGTACGTAACATCTCTCCCTCATTCCTTAAAAATTCTTTGCGCAAGAATATTTGGAGGTCGTGTCGGAGAAGCCAGCCAGCCAGCCAGAAGAACTGTGTCAGTTATGACCGTCCCCTCCCCCTCCCCCTCCCCCTCCCCCCACCTTCCCTCCTCTTCCTCGTACGCCTGGCAGCGGTAAGCACGCGAGTTCACCGACTTACCGTAAACAGAGGCTAGAATAACGGAGCGGTAGCGGAGCGTGCCTCGACACCTGTTTGTTACACTTAATGACCTCTAATGTTTTTTTTTTTTTTACTCATAATTCGCGGCTGTCTCTTATTTATCTGATTAGCTCTTATTCAATTTGATTTGATTAAGTCTACATTTTTTTGCGATTTACTCTTAATCATGTGGTTTTGTTATTTGATGTAACGACCGGAGTACGACAGTTGTGTTTTATTAAGGGGCGTTGCAGCAGCAGAGATTTTTTCTGATTCTTTTAGCAGCTGACACAATTATTGTAAGATGTAGGTGAAGAACATGACGTCACAGTGAATGTACCGTTACTCATGAGATCTTACATGTCAAGACATTACTCGACATGATTATGAATTATGTGATCCAATATATATATATATATATATATATATATATATATATATATATACACATATATATATATATTAAATATTTATATATTTTTACATTTATATTCACACACACACACACACACACACACACACACACACACACACACACATACACACACACACACACACATACACACACACACATACACACACACACACACACACACACATACACACACACACACACATATACATATATATATATATATATATATATATATATATATATATATATATATATATATGTATATATATATACATACATATATATCTATATATATATATATATATATATATATATATATATATATATATATATATATATATATATATACATATATATACATACATATATATCTACATATATATGTATATATATATATATATATATATATATATATATATATATATATATATATATATATATATATATATATATATATATATATATATATATATATATATATATATATACATATATATGCAGCAAGGTCATTCTGTACACTACGTAGCTGTGAATGTCTCGAACCTGGAATCGATTAAAACACTCCGGTAACTGTCAACGGCCTCTCCCAAGCACGTCGGCACAACAGCATTCCGCCTGACCCATCCCGCCCTTGAAGCGCTGCCAGCTCGCGCATGTCGTTGGCCCATTGTCACACTTTCGTGCAAGGTTCTTATGCTGCGCTGCCCATACCAATGCCCGTCGGACCCCTGCGTACCCTCTGGTGTCCTATTTAGCGCCACCTGGGCATGCTACCTCATGACAGTCACCCCTCACCCCCTCACCCCTTCCCCCCCCTCCTCCTCCTCCACACATTACGGTACACAAGGGTTAATGTCTGTGGAGGGGTGGGGGAGGGGAGGGGAGGGAGGGTGCCGGGGGCGCCTCTCCCCACAGGATTCTCAGTATGTAGATAGTCACACACATGTTGCTCATTAACGGGTCTTCCGGACGAACTGACAGCTGTAGCAGAGGAGGAGGGATTTGCGTGTGTGCCAGACTGCTGGACGGCGGGCGTCTGTCTGACAGGCCTTCGGACAGACTGTCAGTATGCAAACAGTTATGCACCTGCGGATTCCGTAAAGACACTGATGAAATGACTTTGAAAAAAAAGAGCTTACATAAAGAGGAGATTCAGATTCATTATGAAACGGAGAACAAAAGGGAACATCCTAATAATTGGCGGAAAACTCTCCCATAGTGTCGACTGTTTAAGATGACAGGAGATCATCGTTCCCCTCGACGACCCATCGTGAAGGGGAATCTGTTAGCGCCGGAAGTCGCCGTTTTTATCGTAATCTTTGTTCGAGATAAAGTAAACTATTACGCTGATAAAGACACGGTTCATGCTAATACAGATTCACCAAAAGAAGTTCGACCAAAGGAATGTTGACAACGAAAGACAAATATGACAACAAAAATGATGGGCCTAATAGATATATACATAAAAAAAAATCCACATCAAAGAGAATACTGATTACAGTTTCACGAGAGCTGTGAGAATCAGGTAACTTTTTTCTTTTTTCTTCTCGAACTCAGACTTTCTCGAAGGTCAAAGACACGTTTCTCGGAGATGGAGACAACCGACATCTGCTGCAGTTAGTTTAGTTACTGTGACGCTCACCAGATGTCTCTGCCTCATAATTATTCACTTTGCATTACGGTTTTCATTGCAGTGTCGCTAGTCTGATGAATAGGAAAAACAACATTAATGGTCTTAACAGTATCGGTGGTCTGGCGACTATAGTGAAAAAAAAATCTATGCTAATTGTCAGGAAAAAAATATAAGATCTGGATTGCAGATCTTTCCAAGACGGTAACACTGCAGATTAAATGCAACATTGCGAAGAGATATACACCGGCGATCATTAGAGATATGACCGCCATCGTAAATGTAAGCGATACAACGAGCCGGAAGAGAGATGCACTTAGCTGTTGCCGAGGTATGTGCAAGGCGTGCTGGGGAAAGCAGCCGTGATTCATTCCTTGCATAATAATAGACTTCCAACGACGAGATATAATTTGACTAAAGAGAGAAGCACTTCCTGTGTCTTCCGTTTCTCTTAAGACAAACATGCTCGCTCCGCACGCACACACACACACACACACACACACACATACACACACACACACACGCACGGACGCACACATATACATAAACACACACACACACACACACACACGCACGTACGTACACACACACACACACACTCACATACAAACACAAACACACATAGAAACTACAGACAGACATTTACATACACCTATGCACACACTCCCACTCTTTCTGAGTTTGTATTTCTATTTGATTAGATTTAGAGAGAAGGAAAGGGGGTGGAGAAAGCCTAACCCCATTATATCTATCTATCTATCTATCTATCAATTCATCTATTTATCTATTCATTTCGACTAATGCGATCACATTCTCCGTTCTCCTCTCCGGCACAACGCGTAATCCGCAACATATTTTCGTTTCTCCCGCATGATTGATAAACAACGAAGCACATCACCATGACAACCCTTTTCCCTTTACCATAGTATGAACTGAGCCGAAAGTCACGATCCGCCGCCGATTGGCTGCCGGCGATGACTGGCCGCGGCGGATTCGGGCGCGGCGATTCTATTTGCTTGGTCTCTTTTTTGAACATCGTGTTTATTTATATATGTGTGTGTTTGTGTGTGTATATATATGTATGTTTATATATATATACATATAAATATATATGTCTATATATATATATATATATATATATATATATATATATATATATATATATATGTATATAAAAATGTATATGTACATATATATACATATACATAAACACACACACACACACACACATGTGTGTGTGTGTATATATATATATATATATATATATATATATATATATATATATATATATATATATACATATATATAGACATACATACATATATATATATATATATATATATATATATATATATATATATATATACATATATATACATATACATATACATATAACATACATACACGCATACGTACACACACACACAATATACATACATACACACACACACACACACACACACACACACACATATATATATATATATATATATATATATATATATATATATATATATATATATATATATATATATATTTGTGTGTGTATGTGTATGTGTCTATATGTGTGCGTGCGCATGTACAGTACTTTCATTTCATAAAATACGACTGTGTCATCCATAGCAATGAATCAATTATACCCGCTATCGTAATGGAGCCGTATGTGTAAAATGTGTATGACGTGCGAGCGCATTTCACCGTAAGAGCTGTTGCATAAAGGCGTTATCCAACGGCACGACGCGACGGCCCGTGACGCGGCGACGCGACGCAGGCAGCCGAGGGACGCGTGACGCGGCGCGACGGGTTCCGTGACGGCCTACGCGGCGGCGGAGGATGGCACCGAGTTGTGTCACGCGTATGTGGTGATGGGTGGGTGGTGGGTGGGGTGGGGGGGCTGATGCACGCTGACTTAGCGGAATGAACGCGAGAGGCAGCGTGAAGAGTGCGCTGCAGCTGAACGCCCAGCCGGGTAACGGAGATGCTAATGGGCGATATTGTAAACAAAACAACGAAGAGGAAAAAAGGAAAACACAAGAATATGCCACAGGTGTGTGTTTTCCTGTTTTTCCCTTCGCTGTTTTGTTTACAATTCACTCACCATGAATCCCTCAGAGCGGGCGCAACCGCTAAGGTACTTGGGCGAGCATCCATAGCTGTAATATCTCCAGAAACAGGCGATGCACTTGCTGTTGAATCTCTATCATCTATCTTCTCTCTCTCTCTCTCTCTCTATCTATCTATCTATCGGAGGAAAGGAGGAGGGAGAAGAGGGGAAGAAAGAAGGAGGTATGATAGGAGCGAGGAGAAGAGGGGAAAGAGAAAGCAAGGAGGGAAGGTAGGAAAGAGAGAAAAAGGGAAGGACGGAGAAGAGAGGAAAGAGCAGGGAAGGAGAAGGAAATATCGGAAGATAGGAGAAGGGAAGGAGAAGGGAAGAAGGAAGATAGCAGGACAAAGAAGAGAGAGAAGAACAGAATATAAGATGAGGAAGAAAAATAGGAGAAGAGAAGAAGAAGAAGGAGAGAAGAGCAGAGGGTAGATGGAGGGAAGGGAGGGAGACTCACCTTCCGAAATCGTTCGTTTGACCTTTAAAGGGAAAGCGACCTGACCTGCAGGAACCCGGGAGACACAGCTTGGAATTCAGGAAGAGGTAGAGAAAGTTTCTTTTTTTTCTCTCTCTCTCTAATTCTAAGAAAGAATGACAGCGTCACTCAATAGGAACGACAATGAATATGATTAGGAGGAAAGTTGCCATCGAGTGAAAAGGACTACGGATGTGATTAGGAGGGACGTCGCCATAGTTGCCATAGTTGCCGTGACCGCTCGTATGTGTTATTGTTTTCTTTGTCTTGTTCGTCTTCCTTCTCTTTTTATCTATTTTTTTTCCTTTCTCATTTCCTATTCTTTGTCTTGTCGCCAAAGCATTTTTCTTCTTCTTCGTATTCAGAGATAGATAGAGAGATAGATAAATAGATAGAGAGACAAAGAGAGAGATAGAGAGAACAAGAGAGAAAAATGGAGAAAGAGATCCGAAGAGATGAATAGATAGATTGATAGGTTGAGAGATAGATAGAGATAGAGATAGAGAGGGGGGTATGAGAGAGAGAAAGTTGGGAGTGGGGAGAGTGAGAGAGAGATAGATAGATAGATAGATAGATAGAGAGAGAGAGGGAGAGAGAGGGAGAGAGAGGGAGAGAGAGAGAGAGAGAGAGAAAGAGAGAAAGAGAGATACCACAGACATCAAAAGAACAAAAAAACAAAACAAAGAATTACTCCTCCCGCCCTCTCCCTCTTCCCCTCCCCCTCCCCCTCTAGCCTTCTAAGAGAGAAAGTGGACATCCGGGTTGCAGCGCCGCTACCCCCCCCCCCCCCGACAGAGAACTCTTTATCTGTCTCTTTCTCTCTCTCGCTCTCGCTCTCTCTCTCTCTCTCTCTCTCTCTCTCTCTCTCTCTCTCTCTCTCTCTCTCTCTCTCTCACTCTCTCTCCCCACTCCCTCCTTTCTCTCTCTCCTACCCCCCTCCCTATATCTATCTCTATCTCAACCTGTCAATCTATCTATTCATCTCCTCGTATATATGCATAGACTAACAATTGAAAATCAGTGAAGAAAAATAATATAAAACTGAAAAAAAAAATATATGAATTACAAACGAAGGACAAAGAGAAAAAGAATAAAAACAGAAACGAAAAGAATGAGAAGAAGAGAAAGAAAATTAAGTAGAAGAAAAAGAAAAAGAAAAAGAAGAAGAGGAAGATGGAAAAAAATATAAATAAATAAAAGCATTATTTTGGAGGACATTTCCGGTCGAGAGAGAGAGCAGACCCAGAAGACATTCTTTCGGGAGACGCTGACCCCGTGGGAACAGGAGGTGAAAAAAGAGGAGGAAGGAACATATGATAACATCTCTCTCTCTTTCTCTCTTTCTCTCTTTCTCTCTCTCTCTCTCTCTCTCTATCTATCTCTATCTCTCTCTTTCAGTCCTTTCTATCAATCTATCTATCTAACTATCTATCTCTATCTATCTATCTATCTATCTATCTACTCATCTATCTATTTATTTATCTACCTATCTATCTATCTATCTATCTACCTACCTATTTATCTATATACATATCTATATATCTAACTATTTACCTAATTATCTATCTATCTATCAATATATATATACATATATATTTATCTATCTATCTATCTATCTATCTACTCATCTATTTATTTATGTATGTACCTATCTATCCATTACCTGTCTACCAGTGCCAACCTTCTTCTCTCTCAGCGTCACCCGGGTGCGAGAGAGAAACGATTCGTGCAGTCCGCTTGGCCTGCCTCTTAGCCTGCCTCTTGGCCTGCCTCTTAGCCTGCCTCTTGGCCTACCTCTTGGACCACAATTATGTCCGGTGAAAAGTGGCTGTTATTCGAACTCTAGGATGTACGGAGAGATCTTGGGTAGGTTTGGTGATATCGGACAGGTCACTAGAATAAGGGGGTTTAAATATGTGATTGCGTAAGGAGATGAAAACTAAGGGGGTTGATAGGCACGTAGGAATATGATTTTGGGGGAGGGAACAAGACAAGAGATAAAGACAGATAGTAGAGAGACATGTAGTAGATCAATTGATTATGATGACGGGAAAAGAAAGTCAAACGATAGCAATAATAGTAATAATAATAATAATAAAACGTAGAATGCACCTAATAGGCCGCATCATTCTCCAAAACAGATCACGTAACTGTCATGATCAGAGCAGATTCACGCGGAGCGTATTAAAAGCAATATCTGTGTCACCAGCTGATTCAGTCATGCGAGAGGAACCGAACGCAAGCGGAACTGAAAACACTGACTTACATTCGAACACATGACCTGGAAAGCAAAACAAAGCGGCTCTCAGCCAGACAGGTCAACCAGCCCTTCTAGAAAGCACGAGCTCTGCTTCCTCTGTTGCTTCTAGTATGCAGTCAAAGATCCCTCACCCCCCCCCCCACCCCTTACACACAAAAAGAAGGAGAAGACAAGAACATAATCATGTCGGGAGAAAGTTAAATGGAGAAGTGTGATTTCTTTCATAGATGATCGCGGAGTACCTATTACACGTGGCAATGCCAATGTTGTTTACTTTATGATAGCATTCATTCATCATTATTTACGTCTGTCGTAACGTTTTATTTGTGAAAGAGCCATGCCGGGCAGCAGCTTCTCAACATGTGTCACTAGTGGGTTTTTTTTATCATATTTCCTTTATTTCTACAATTTGACTCTCTTTATGATTTGTGTTACAGAAGAGATAGATAGGTAGAGAGATTAGGAATGATAACGGAGATGCGGGGCAGGATGCGGACGGTGCTGGAGCGAAGGGCGATGTGCGATTACGTGAAAGCACTCGGCTCCCTTCCCAAAGTCACGATGTCACGATGTCACGCCCTATGGAAAGTGCAATGATTATGGCACATGGGGGGGGGGGGAGGGGAGGGAGGGGGCGAGGAGTGAATGGCAGTGATGGAGTTGTTATATAAAATTTTGTGAGCAGTGATTTGTTTCACCGTGATTTCTCTCTCTCTCTCTCTCTCTCTCTCTCTCTCTCTCTCTCTCTCTCTCTCTCTCTCTCTCTCTCTCTCTCTCTCTCTCTCTCTCTCTCTCTCTCTCTCTCTCTCTCTCTCTCTCTCTCTCTCTCTCTCTCTCTCTCTCTCTCTCTCTCTCTCTCTCTCTCTCTCTTTCTCTCTTTCTCTCTCTCTCTCTCTCTCTCTCTCTCTCACTCTCTGCGATTATTGTAAAAAAGAAAAAGAAAGTGACAAATATATTCATGATTGATCATAGTGGAGTAATCAAGTAGATACGATAAAATCATCATCACATTTCACAATAAAGGAGCATGATTAAAAAACAAAAATAAAACGACCTTACAAAAGAAAGGTAGAAATCGGAGGTATCGCGACAGAAGATACAAGTCACACGCCTTAAAATCCTTGGTTGAGCATCGAGGACATCAACAATAATAGTAAAGTTCCCCCCTTAAAGATGTCGCCCACAGACCAATTTTCTTTGATGACATGAGTGAAAGTGACGATACATTGTGCATCATGGGAGGGGGGGAGGGGGTTAGGGGCCGGAAGGTGTCATGCTTCTTGGACCGCGAGGCACCCACGCCCTCAGAACGCCTGAGACGCCCATAAACCCTCACGCCCTTTTGGTATTGTGTTCTCCAATATTCATGGAAAATTATGGGTTATTCTATATGGAGGTTATTAGGACGCCATCTGAGTTCGTATTTTATCATTGTGTAATGTATTTCTGTGCGATACACAATGATTGTGTAATATACTTTTTCACTCTCTCTCTCTCTCTCTCTCTTTCTTTCTTTGTGTGTGTATATATATATATATATATATATATATATATATATATATATATATATATATATATATATAAAATTAATTAATAACACTGCCACTAAAAGAAAGGGCAGTGTTATTAATTCTGTTATGTGCACGTTACTGTGTTTTTTGTGATTCATATATATATGCATATATGTCTATCTATCTATCTATCTATTTATTCATATATCCCTATATCTATACATCTATCTATCTATAATCCATCTATCTATCTAACTATCTATCAATCAATCTATCTATCTATCTATCTATATATCAATAAATCAATCAATCTATCTATCTATCTATCTATCTATAATCTATCCATCAATCTATCCATCTCTCAATATATATATATATATATATATATATATATATATATATATATATATATATATGTGTGTGTGTGTGTGTGTGTGTGTGTGTGTGTGTGTGTGTGTGTGTGTGTGTGTGTGTGTGTGTATGTGTAAACATCTGTTTATATGATCACATAAACATACATACAACCCCCACCCCCCCCCCCCGACCCCGCCTTACCCCACCTCTAACGCACCCTTCTCCTCCTCCCACAGATGGTGTCTCGGCGCATGGTTGGAGCCGCCCTTGTGGTGCTCAGCCTCCTCGCCCGTCAAACTCTCTTCCGTCGCCCTTTACTCCATAGTTTTCCAAGGCAGGAAGTTCTTGCGAAGCCCAATGACATCAAGAAACAGCAGAACTTCCTTCCCAACAACAAGCAGGTGTGGACGCTTGGACTGTGAGGCACTGAGGCACTGAGGGTGTGAATGACTGTCAGAGTAGTGGTGGTAGTAGGTGTGGTAGTAGTAGTAGTAGTAGTATAAGTAGTAGATGTAGTAGTAGTAGTAGTAGTAGAAATAGAAGGAGTTAAAGTAGTAGTAGTAGTAGTAGTTGTTGTAGTAGTAGAAGTAGAAGCAGTAGTAGTAGGAGTAGTAATAGAAGTAGTAACAGTAGCAGTAGTGATAACAGCATTAGTGGTAGTACCAGTTGTTGCAGTAGCAGTAATAGTAGTAGAAGTAGCAGCAGTAGCAGCAGTAGTAGTAGCATTAGCAGTAGTAGTAAAAGTAGTAAGAGTAGTAGAAGTGCAGCAGTTGCAGCAGCAGTAGTAGTAGTAGTAGTAGCAGTAGTAGTAGTATTAGCAATATTAGTAAAAGTAGAAGCAGTAGTAGTAGTAGCAGTAGTAGTAAAAGTAGTAAAAGTAGTAGAAGTAGCAGCAGTATCAGTAGTAGTAGTATCAATATTAGTAAAAGTAGTAGCAGTAGCAGTAACAGTAATAGTAGTAGTAGCAGTAAGAGTAGTGAAAGTAGTAAAAGTAGTAAAAGTAGTAGAAGTAGCAGTAATAGTAGTATTAATAGAACTACCAATAATAGTGGTAGTGGTAGTAGTAGTAATAGCAACAGTAGCCTTAATAAGTCTAACGATACGGAAAGAAAAAAATCCCACACTACGCAGACCCTAAGAAAGCGTTTGCCTTCCCTTCCAGGAACAGGCAAACGACGGCGGGTTCCAGTGGGGGAAGATCCTGAACATGGTGATGCAGATCTTTATCGGGGGACCTACGTCGAGCTCCAGCGGGGCCTCAGATAAGATGGATTACATCACGCAGCTTACGGTGAGGCTGGCAGGGGGAGGGCGGGGCGTACTGGGCAAGGGATAAGGGGGGAAGGGGGAGGAGGAGGAGAAGGAGGAGGATGGGAGGGGGTGGGGGAAGGGGGTGTGAGTTTGGGGGGTAGGGGAGGAGGGGGGGATGAGATACTCTCGGTCTGTAAAAGTGTGTTATATATTGCTTATTTTAATACTTCTTTGAAGGTGTTACAGACCAAATCCACCCCCCTTATATATATATATATATATATATATATATATATATATATATATATATATATACACATATGTATATGTTTATATATTTGTGTTTATCTATGTTTATCTGTGGCTATCTCTCTCTCTCTCTTTATCTATCTATCTATCTATCTATCTATCTATCTATCTATATATATATATATATATATATATATATATATATATATATATATATATATATATATACATATATGTATGTATATATGATTTATGCTTATATACATACAATACTCATACAATAACATGTCTGGCGTGATAGTCCTTCGCCATGTCTCCGGAAAGAGCACTAACCTCCGGTCGTTCTCCCCGGCAACAGACGGGCGAATTCACGTGGTCGAAGGTGCTGTCGCTCGGTCTCCAGGTGATTCTGAGTGTGCTCGGCGGCGGCGACAACGCTGCTCTGGACAGGATCGACGGAGGTTCACCTGTTGAGGTAAGAGAGAGTGCGCGGCGCGTGTGAATGAGGGGCGTGGGCGTGTGTGAGTGGGAGTCTGCGTGTGGGTGTGTGTGTGTGTATGTGTTTGTTTGTGTGTGTGTTTGTTTGTGTGTGTGTGTGTGTGTGACTGTGTGCGTGTGTGTGTGTGTGTGTGACTGTGTGCGTGTGTGTGTGTGTGTGTGTGTGTGTATGTGTGACTGTGTGTGTGTGTGTGTGTGTGTGTGTGTGTGTGTGTGTGTATGTGTTTGTTTGTGTGTGTGAGTGTTTGTGCGTGTTTGTGTGTGTGTGTGTGTGTTACTGTGCGTGTGTGTATGTGTGTGTGTTTGTTTGTGTGTGTGTGTGTGTGTATGTGTGTGTACATGGGGTTTGCATGCGTGATATTGAACTAGATACGTGTTTTAGTTCAACTAAGACATGTATCTGGTTCATAGTCGAAAAAAATCACATCGACTCATATCGTGACGAACAATTACCCTGTGCACCAAAACCCCCCCATCGTCATCCGTTATTTCCACCGTGCGAGTTTACGCTTTTGATTTTGTGTCTGAAGTTGACGGTCAAAGCAACGGATGACCAGACAGCCAAGAATTTATAAGAGTAATTCACACGAAATTGTCGCGGCCACAAAAAAAAGAAAAAAAAAGAAAAAAAGGGTCGGGACCGTTATGTTCACCGTGCGTTGCTGAGCGTAGCGCGGGAACCTCAAGTTTACGTTTTTATTACTATAATGACTATGTTTTGCTATACGTTTTTACTGCTTAGGTGTACATGAGAAATTCTAGATGTATATCATAGCTTATTTACTTAATGGCATGAACCTTTTTCAGTCAAATGCTGCTTTACTTAATTATTTTTTTAAATTAAGAGTTAGACTAAAATTTACTAGATAGAATCACTAGATAGAATTAGATGCGAGTGTTAAACCGAATCAATTTCTCATATATCTTATTCCGTCCTTACTTCCAGGGTATTCTGACAGCTGTTATCTCTTATCTGACTGGCTCCAACGACCCCCAGGAAGTCGGTGTCATGGCCAAGCAGGCAACTGAGGTAAGTTTTTGTAAACGACTCGACTTTTCGAACTCTTTCATTGCATCCAAATTCTTCCACGAAAACGTGTCGTTCTTGTTTTTTTTATATAGAGAGTGAATCAGTTAGTAGGAATAGATATGCATGTTTGACTAAATAAGTAGGTTAATGTGCATTATCTAATAACATAAATACAGATAGCAGTCAATCAGATATACCAGCATAGATGGATAGCAGAGTAAACATATCTATTAAGGCTTCCCAACAGATGTTTGACACGCACCTCTTTTGCAGCTTTTCGGACTGGTGGTGACTCTCCTGGATGCTCTTCGTACCTCCTTCTCCCAGAGGTCCTTTGAGGCTCGCAGTATTGGCACCACTGACCCTATGGCCGACGCTGCAGTAGCTGGCATCACCATGCTCAAGGTCAGTTCCTCGTCATGTCACTGGAATCAGTAACTTGAGTCATCGTTCAGACACACTTCGACGTGTAGTATTATCTTCTACAGAGAGTCAAAGTATCCGTGAATTCGAAACGTTCAAGGAGCAATCAGGCTCGATCTGAAAGGCGCTTGATGATAACGCTTAATAACACCGCCCTTTTTAATCTCCCCAGAGCTACATCAAGACCTACGAGACGGAGGACGACGTGTGCATGCAGAAGTACGTGTGCCAAGCCAACAGCGAATGCGTGAACAGCACTGGTGATAGCGGCTACCTGTTCTGCCAGATGGGAACGTGAGTGTTTTTTTCCTTCACTGTGAATCTTCCACGTTCCTTTCGTATACTTCGGTGTTGCTTTCTGTTACAGGAATACTGATAGCTCTAAATTGCATTATTAACCCACAGCATTATCCCTTGGCACTTCAACGAACATGGAATATTCTTCTTTTATGTCTAATATAATGTTTTTATTATCTTTTTTTTTTTTTTGTTCTGGACGACACACGAGTATTTGCTACGCGTTTGCAGTGTCTTCCTATTTTCCCATCCTACTCTTCCATGCGCTTTTCACAAGGCATCTGACATGCGCTCCTCCCGCAGATACGGCGTGGGCTACGTGCTGGAGCGCACCACCTACACGCCCTTCGAGATCTACAACGACGCCGGTCGCCGAGGCCGCGTCGGAGAGAACTGCGTGGAGATCTTCAGCGACTGCAACGACATCTAAGACTTCCTTCTCTCTCCTGCTTCCGTCCCATCCCCTTCTTCCTCTTTCTCGACCGACTCTCTCTCCCCTTTGTCTTACGGCGCCAGCGGTCATTCCCACCGCCCTTGCCCGCGCCCGCCCCGCTGCCCCTGGGCGAGAGAGCAGGGCGGGAAGGGGGAGGGGGGCGGCGGGAGCCAAATGACCAGCTACCACTCGCCGTGGGTGGAACAGTTAGTAGAAATATTTATGTGAGATGTCGTTGATCCGGCACTTTAAAAACGGACGGGGCTCAAAGCTCCAAATATAAGAGGCATTGACTTGGTCTGACGAAGACTTTTGGGGAAGACGATGACAGCTTCACCATTTCTCCTTTATTCTTCATCTTCTGTTTCTTATTTAATTGAAAAATAGACCAGACGATTCTGAGTGACAGTCATTTTGTACTTTTTTTTTTTTTGGATTCGGATTGTTGATACGAAAAGTTAATGCTTATTACCAAAATGACCATCTAAAAATCCTCCAGACAAATTAGTGGCTAAAGCAGCAACTTTCCCTGCGACCCTACAGGCGTACGTCCCTCTGAGACTCGGTCCATTGAGCAGTCCTCGTTTCTAGATATTTCTGACTAACCTGACTTCGTGACCAGCAATATCTAGAAGCACTTGAGGTTCGATTCGAGGGTAACTGATAGAAGACCCAACGTGTGACTGAGATAACTTTCCGTTGACACGACGTAGGTACTCTGACAGACCTGACAAGCGACAAGAACTGACGAGTCTGTCAAGAAAGCGAATCACGATCGAGCGACATCCCAACATCCCATCAGAGTGTCATTTTTAACTGATCGAAATGGAGACTAGAGTCACGGGCTGATCAAAGTCACCTAGAGTTTAATAAACTGACATAGCATCCGATGGGTTCTGCTCCCTCGTTGATGTCGCCTCACAGGAGCCGGAGGAGAAGGCGAGCCAAAGGCGCGGCGCCGTAGAGGCTGCCGCCATCTAGCAGCTCGCAAAAGAACTATCTGCAGGATGCTATTGAAAATTCGAAATCCAAGTCATCAACAGAAAAAAATGGGATCAACAAGCCTTCACATTTCACGCAGTATTCCCGCTGTTGCTCACCTTTCCTTCCAGTCCCTTCCTCTCTCCCGCTCACCCTTAGTCGAAGCAGAAGCAAAGGGAAGGAGAGAGAAATGAAATGGAGTGAGAGGTGATCGACCGAAATGATCTGGCTGGCAGACATCGTCCTGGTCGCTGTACCTGACATGGGACACAGACAGACAGACAGACAGACAGGGAGCGCTGACGGGGCACGAACAGCTCTCGCCCCCTCTGTTCGTTTTGTCTTGTCGCTCCAATTTATTTATTTATTTGTTATTGTTAAGTTTGAATATTATATATTTGTTCCCGCTGGCGGGCCCATAACAGGAATGTAAAAATCACAAAAAAAAACAAATAGTAATAATAAAGTAAAACGAATAGCGATGAATCAATAAACAATAAAAAAAAAATATATATATAAAGGAAAGAAAAAAAAGGTCTCCAAGCAACGTAGATAAGCTTGGTCTTGCAAGGTTAGGTCTCCCCCTCCCCTTACCCTCCCGTAGAAGGTAGAATAACAAGCAGGTAGAATGACTCCTCACCAGATATCTGAAGACCAACAGGAGATTGTGATAGTCTATTCACTCTGCCGTCCACCTCTCCCTTTCAC
>BOPN01002568.1:147500-160000 GCA_017312705.2 Penaeus japonicus
TCAGTAATGCACTTGCTTATTAAACCTTTTGCCAAATTAACTAAAACATGTATGAAAAAATATTGGACGTTCATTAAGGAAAACGTGAACAATAACAATCTTGAGAGAGAGAGAGAGATAGATGGATAAAGAGAGAGAGATAGTGAGATAGAGAGAGGAGGGGGGGGGGTGAAGAGAGAGAGAGAGAGAGAGAGAGAGAGAGAGAGAGAGAGAGAGAGACGAGGTCCATTGTCCACTGAAGGACAGGCTAAAGGCAGGCCACGCAGGCCTGAATGCAGGCAACCCAGCCTTTGCTCCCCGTTGCCCCTCGGGTCACCTCCGTGCCAATCCCTGGCGTCTTCACCTGAATCTCCGTCTTAATGAGATAATCCCAGGTGAAGATTCACCCGCCCGAGTGCCAGGCATCAGCGCTTCATGACGGCGGGTTGGCAGCTGACAGGCGGAAGTGTGTTGTCTCCCTCCGCTTCTATCTCTAGTCTTCCTTATGTAATCGTATTCCTCTTCTTCCATTTTCCAAATATTTACTCTCTCACTGTGATCCCAGGTGTCACGCGCTCTTCTTTGTCAGCGATGCACTTGGCTATTAGACCTTCTATCAAAATAGCTAAAAAGTATGAGTATGAATAAAAGATAGGATCATTAACCAAAATCCGAAATATATAAATATCAATTGTAAATATCTAGATAACTGATAATATACCGGAAAGTATTTTGATAATAATGTTTCGTTTGACATCTGGGATCACAATGTCTCGAGTCACATGGCGTTAACAGGCTTCGTCGAATCTCACTCCTTTGTCTGAAAAACCTACAACCAATTACAGTTATCGTCATCATGAAGGCCATCAGGTGAGAGTAACAGTGTGGAACTCTAGGTCATCCAAGGTCAAATTACGTCACAGATTTCCTCCTCGCTCTCGCACCTCGTTTCCTTATCTGTTGTAGGTGAAGGAGAAGGAGTCGCTTGTTGGGGGAAAGGAAAAGCATGGATCATTGTCGCTTTAAATAGTTGCGATTGAAAACAATATATGGTCACTTAGCCTACATGAGAATCCGCTATGGATCACGATGTTATTGTAGATGAGTGGATTTGCAAATTTGGAGGAAAGAAATACGATTGCACAAGGGAAGAAAAGGCAGACGAGGAGGTAGACAACAGGTTTCCGGCAGTCAGCTGCCAATCCGCCATCATAAAGTGGTGGAGTGTGATCGCCTGGCACCCGGGCGGGTGAATCCTCACCTGGGATTATCTCATTAAGAGGGAGATTCAAGTGTAGACGCCAGGGATTGGCACGGAGGGGCAGCGAGGAGCAAAGGCCGGGTGCCTCCCTCCGTGTTGCCTGCATTCAGGCCTGTGTGGCCTGCTTTTAGCCTGTCCTTCAGTGTCTTTCAGTAAGGCTTACTTGCACAGGCCATCGGCGATTTTTACTGACGGAATGCGTGGAAGGTCCCGTGTATCTTTGAAGGTTGAGGGATGCCAGTTCGCACGGGGCGTCGGAGGCGGGTGCAAGCGCCGAACTAAGTCCCTCGAACAAGACAAAGCAAGTCTGCTGGCACTGAACAATGATGCTGGCATTCATGAAATTGATAACTGCTATGAGTTGTAGGTTTTTCAGACAAAAGACTGAGATTTGTATATATATATATATATATATATATATATATATATATATATATATATATACATATATATATATATATATATATATATATATATATATATATATATATATATATGTATGTATGTATGTATACACACACACACACACACACACACACACACACACATATATATATATATATACACACACATATATATATATATATATATATATATATATATATATATATATATATATATATATCCATATATAGACAGCCAGATAGGTAAACTAGCAGCTACGTAGGGTGATTGGGTAAAATTGCAGATGGAAAAGAGGAACTACAGATCAGATAATTGCAATGCCCTTAATGGCAGATCTGGTTCCCGCCGGGGCAATGAAGCCAGCCAGGTAAGCCAGCCGGTGCTCGAGACTGACCCTCGCTTCAGTTAGATCTCCCTCACTGAGAATAACTTTTCTCAAGGACGTTCAAGCGGCGCTCTCGCTTCGCCACAAAACGCTTGGGTCGCGTCGATGGACAGACTGAGGGGCTCCTCTCGCAGTAGAGGCTGCACTGATTGCAAAACAAACAGTGCCCGGCACTTTTCGTGCATCATGTGTCCCGTTTAGGAATTAGGAAGAGGATATCTGAAAAACGAAATTTTCCGTAGTGGTTATTGATTTTCACAGGATATGGTTGAAATATAGCTAGCGTCGCCTCTAAGTATTGAAATTGCAGTATCTATAAAAGAAGATTAATCGCCATTGAGAGATACCAGTTCGCTCGGCGCGTCGGTGCACTAACATACCAATGCACCTCAAACTTTATCTTTGTCAGACAGCATTAGATTGATACGCGCACTGTACGAATACTGTTCAATATGTTCATCTACCTTCCCACGCTGCCCAGTGAACAGCAAGAAGAGGGAGATCTGGTTCCCACTGGGGCCACGAAGCCAGGTCAGGTAGGTCAGCCGGTGCTCGAAGTTGACCCTCATTTCGCCCACGTGTGAATCCGCCGCTCCTTTGCGTGAACCGCTCGCTCAATTAGATCTTCCTAGGCGCTAATTATGCATTTCAAGGTCATTATGCCGATCAAAAGAAGTACTTAAGAGAGACCGTCTGGCACTCGGCGGGTGAATCCTCACCTGAGGTTATGTAGAAAGTCCTGGGCATGCCCGACTTGGTGCTTGAGAGATGCTAATTCGCACGGCGCGTCGGTGGCAGGTGCACTAACGCACGTGGCGTTTGAAGGCATTCAAAGTTGTTGAGGCTGAGATAGAATCTGATGCACTTTGGTCCAAGACACACACACACACAGGTAAGCCAGCCGGTGCTCGAGACTGACCCTCGCTTCAGTTAGATCTCCCTCACTGAGAATAACTTTTCTCAAGGACGTTCAAGCGGCGCTCTCGCTTCACCACAAAACGCTTCGGTCGCGTCGATGGACAGACTGAGGGGCTCCTCTCGCAGTAGAGGCTGCACTGTTTGCAAAACAAACAGCGCCCGGCACTTTTCGTGCATCATGTGTCCCGTTTAGGTATTAGGAAAACGAAAACGAAAATTTCCATTGTTGTTATTAATTTTAACATAATTTGGTTGCAATGCAATTGGTGTCGCCACTAAATATCGCCATTGCAGCACATGTCAGAGCGAGAGAGAGAGAAATACGAAATGAGGAAGACAAGAATCATTACATTTCCGGCTTACAGTTGTTAATCCGCCATCATGAAGCGCTGAGGCGTGATCGCATGACACTCGGGCGGGTGAATCCTCACCTGGGATTATCTCATTAAGAAGGAGAATCAGGTGAAGCCGCGAGGGATTGGCACGGAGGTGAACCGAGGTGCAGCGGGGAGCTAAGGCCGGGTGCTTCTCTCCAAGTTGCCTGCCATCAGGCCTGTGTGGCCTTCCTATAGCCTTTCCTTCAAGGTCTTGCTTAAATAGCACCTGAAGGCTTATTTGAACAGGACTTCGGGGACTTTTATTAATGGGATATGCAGAAGGTCCTGGGGCCGGATTCACTAACGCACTTACCATGATAAATACGCTGGTAACTACAATTATGATGGTAAACAGACCGCATCGGTATTCATGAACAACTTACCATGATAGAATACAATGCTAAATTTACCAGTGGTTGGAGCACTGGTATGTCCACTGGCAACTACAGCAACGACTCTCTCATCTCGCTTTATCTCAGCAAAAAATCAACATTTAAGGCGACACTTTAGTTTGCATGTACACTTATTATGATCAGAGTGATGGCAACTGTTCATTTTCATATGAATATGACAAAAATCAATAAAATTCACAGGAAATAAGCGAGAATAATGTTCATGCAGCTTCGTCATAGGCCTACAATAACTGAAAATAATACATGGAATTAATAATTTGACAAATTCAAACATTTTGTTTTAATAATAGCTTTGGTGCTTGAGAGATGCCAGTTTGCACGGCGCGACGGTGGCAGTTGCACTAACACACATAAATGCACCTCGAACTTATGTGCAAGATGCAAGGCAAAGCAATCGTGCTAGCACTGGGCAATGCTACATTCGCACTATAATCGATTTGTTCTTAAATAAGTAGATCAATACGAGCACTTTTCCTGATATATATAAGGCCGCTTGGAGCCGACCTTTTGTATTCTCTTTGTTAACACTATTCACTATATTTATCTTCTTTCCCGCGCTGCCAAGTGAAGAGCAAGAAGAGGGAGATCTGGTTCCCACTGGGGCCCCGAAGCCAGGTCAGGTAGGTCAGCCGGTGCTCGAAGTTGACCCTCGCTTCGCCCACGTGTGAATCTGCCGCTCCTTTGCGTGAACCGCTCGCTCAATTAGATCGTCCTAGGCGCTAATTATCCATTTCAAGGTCATTATGCCGATCAAAAGAAGTACTGAAGAGAGACCGTCTGGCACTCGGCGGGTGAATCCTCACCTGGGATTATGCAGAAAGTCCTGGGCAGCCTTGGTGCTTGAGAGATGCCAATTCGCACGGCGCGTCGGTGGCAGGTGCACTAACGTACACACACACCAGTGCACCTCGAACTTATATACAAGCTACAATGCAAAGCAGAAAAAAACATTCTTTTTCATGCTAAATAATTTTCTGTATGAACACTGTTCAATACGTTGCTCTCCTCCCCCACGCTGTCCAGTGAACAACAAGAAGAGGGAGATCTGGTTCCCTCCGGGGCCACGAAGCCAGGTCAGGTGGGTCAGCCGGTGCTCGAAGTTGACCCTCGCTTCGCCCACGTGTGAATCCGCCGCTCCTTTCGTGAACCGCTCGCTCAAGTGCCCGGCACTTTTCGTGCATCATGTGTCCCGTTAAGGAATTAGGAAAACGAAAACGAAAATTTCCATTGTTGTTATTAATTTTAACATACTTGTCAGTAATGCAATTGGTGTCGCCACTAAATATCGCCATTGCAGCACATGTCAGAGCGAGAGAGAGAGAAATACGAAATGAGGAAGACAAGAATCATAAATTTCCGGCTGACAGTTGTTAATCCGCCATCATGAAGCGCTGAGGCGTGGTCGCCTGACACTGGGGCGGGTGAATCCTCACCTGGGATTATCTCATTAAGAGTCGAGATTCAGGTGAAGCCGCGAGGGATTGCCACGGAGGTGAACCGAGGTGCAGCGGGGAGCTAAGGCCGGGTGCTTCTATCCAAGTTGCCTGCCATCAGGCCTGTGTGGCCTTCCTGTAGCCTGTCCTTCAAGGTCTTGCTGGATAGCACCTGAAGGCTTATTTGAACAGGACTTTAGGGACTTTTATTAATGGGATATGCAGAAGGTCCTGGGGCCGGATTCACTAACGCACTTACCATGATAAATACGCTGGTAACTACAATTATGATGGTAAACAGACCGCATCGGTATTCATGAACAACTTACCATGATAGAATACAATGCTAAATTTACCAGTGGTTGGAGCACTGGTATGTCCACTGGCAACTACAGCAACGACTCTCTCATCTCGCTTTATCTCAGCAAAAAATCAACATTTAAGGCGACACTTTAGTTTGCATGTACACTTATTATGATCAGAGTGATGGCAACTGTTCATTCTCATATAAACATGACAAAAATAAATAAAATTCACAGGAAATAAGCGAGAATAATGTTCATGCAGCCTCGTCATAGGCCTACAATAACTGAAAATAATACATGGAATAAATAATTTGACAAATTCAAACATTTTATTTTAATGACATAGTTGAAAAACAGTAAACATATAAGTATATAAATCATTTTTGTGTTTGCATTAATTTACATATAATTATTCATAATCTTAGCCTATTTGAAGGGCTGAATTGGCATTTCTTTTTGGAAAACGTTGATACAAATAACACCATTGCGTGGAGCCATTGCTTCTTTTCTTTTGACTGCAATTTATAAAAAAGAAAAATAGTATGTTTTTGAAAACCATTAAATTATATATGACCCATAGGATCATGCAATAGAACATGCTTTCAAGGAAATTAATTTATATAGAAATCTTTATCATTTCTTTCTTGAAACAAGAATATCTCGCAGCTGGTTCAGGCTTTGTTTACATGTCACGGGATTGGTCAAAGGAGCCTAAAGAATCATGTAAGGCGGTCGCTGATTGGCGGAATTGATTTGCCAGAGTTACCATCAAATTACGGTGATAAAGTCGATTTACCCTTACTAGGCAACTTATCATCGCTTGATAAATCCCACTTTGCCATGACAGATAAACGCGCTGGTAGTTGACAGCTGGTAAATGCCTTACCATCGTATGTTAGTGAATCCAGCCCCTGGGTAGCTTTGGTGCTTGAGAGACGCCAGTTTGCACGGCGCGACGGTGGCAGTTGCACTAACACACATAAATGCACCTCGAACTTATGTGCAAGATGCAAAGCAATCCTGCTAGCACTGGGCGATGCTACATTCGCACTATAATCGATTTTGTTCTTAAAATAAGTAGACGAGCACTTTTCCTGATATATATAAGGCCGCTTGGAGCCGACCTTTGGTATTCCCCATGTTAACACTATTCACTATATTTATCTTCTTTCCCGCGCTGCCAAGTGAAGAGCAAGAAGAGGGAGATCTGGTTCCCACTGGGGCCACGAAGCCAGGTCAGGTAGGTCAGCCGGTGCTCGAAGTTGACCCTCGCTTCGCCCACGTGTGAATCTGCCGCTCCTATGCGTGAACCGCTCGCTCAATCAGATCTTCCTTGGCGCTAATTATCCATTTCAAGGTCATTATTCCGATCAAAAGAAGTACTGAAAAGAGACCGTCTGGCACCCGGGCGGGTGAATCCTCACTTAAGATTATGTTGAAAGTCCTGGCATGCCCGACTTGGTGCTTGAGAGATGCTAATTCGCACGGCCCGTCGGTGGCAGGTGCACTAACGTACACACACACCAGTGCACCGAAATTTATATACAAGCTACAATGCAAAGCAGAACAAACATTCTTTTTCATGCTAAATAATTTTCTGTATGAACGCTGTTCAATATGTTGCTCTCCTCCCCCACGCTGTCCAGTGAACAGCAAGAAGAGGGAGATCTGGTTCCCGCCGGGGCCACGAAGCCAGGTCAGGTAGGTCAGCCGGTGCTCGAAGTTGACCCTCGCTTCGCCCACGTGTGAATCCGCCGCCTCTTTCGTGAACCGCTCGCTCAGTTAGATCTTTGTAAGTGATAATTAACCTTTTCTCAGGGGCAATATGCCGGCCTCGATCTGTTAGGATTTTCTCTCTCTCTCTCTCTCTCTCTCTCTCTCTCTCTCTATATATATATATATATATATATATATATATATATATATATATATATATATATATATATAATAAATGTATTATCAAAACACACCCCGGTATATTCTCGACCGCCTGCGAAAAGTCCCAAGTGGATATATTATCCACTACCTTGATAGGTGGAAGAAAGCACTCCACAGTTGATATTTAGATTTTCATTGTTCATTTGGAAATGGGAAGGAAAGGAATACGATTACATAAGAGGCACAAAAGGCAAAGGCGGAAGACAAATACACTTCCCGCCTGTCAGCTGCCAACCCGCCGTCATGAAGCGCGAGGCAGGACGAAACAGAGTACTGGCGGGTGAAATTCTCACCTGGGATTATCTCATTAAGACGCCGGAGAATTCAGGTGAAGACGCTGGTGGGATTGAGACGGAGCTGGACCCGAGGGCCAAAGTGGGGAGTTAAAGGTTGGTATTGTTTCAGATAGCCTCCAGGCCTGTGTGGACTGCCTATAGCCTGGCCTTCAAAGTCCTGCTGAATAACACTTGAAGTCTTGTACAAGTAAGCAATTCAACAAGACAGGGAAGGACAGGCTACAGGCAGGCCACACAGGCCTGAATGTAGGCAGCCCGAAGGGAAGCACCGGCCTTTGCTCCCCGCTGTCCCTCGGTTCACCTCCGTGCCAATTTCTCGCGGCTTCACCTGAATCTCCTTCTTAATGAGATAATCCCAGGTGAGGATTCACCCGCCCGAGTGCCAGGCGGTCTCTCTTATAGGCGGCATAATGACCTTGAAATGCATAATTAGCGCCCAGGAAGATCTAATTGAGCGAGCGGTTCACGAAAGGAGCGGCGGATTCACACGTGGGCGAAACGAGGGTCAACTTCGAGCACCGGCTGACCTACCTGACCTGGCTTCGTGGCCTTGGCTTTTTAATATGGATGATTACAGCAAAGTAAAAACTGAATTATCCTTTGGATTTATGAACCGTGTTTCCAAAAACCGCCTCCATAAACAATTTAATTCTTAAGTTTGCTTTAATGTACTGAACCCTATTAAATGACACGTACAATCTCCCTGTTAAACAAGACAGCGTTGAACTGGTGTATGGATTCTTCTTGTGAGCACTGTTCAATGTTCATCCCCCTCCCCGCGTCGTTCACCGGACAGCAAAGGGGAGGGAGATCTTGTTCCCGTGGCAACGAAGCCAGGTCAGGTAGGTCAGGCGGTGCTCGAGATTGACCCTCGTTTTGCTCATGTGTGAATCCGCGCTCCTTTGCGAGAACCGCTCACTTAATTAGATCTTCCTAAGCTTAATCAACGCCAACGATTAGCTTAGTCTTTTGAATGACATTTATGATAACGTATTTTGATCTTCAATTCTTGTTCGGAGATTCCATTTTAATTCTGCCTTCTTTATGATATATGTTGTTTTATACACAATCCCTATTTATCATACATTTTCAAATAGTAATGGTATGTTTAGTAAACAAGTGTATTGTTAACGAGAAAGACGTTTGACAAATGGGATCACATGGTCTCGGTTCACAAGCCGTTAACAAGCTTCGTCAAATCTCACTCCTTTGTCTGAAAAACCTACAACTAATTACAATTACCAACATCATGAGGACCAACAGGTGACTTTAGCAAAGTGAAACCCTGGGTCATTCAGGGTCAAATCTACATTGCAGGTTTCCTCCTCGTTCTCGTGCCTCGTTTCCCTATGTGGTGTGGGTGAGGAAGGAGTCGCTTGCTTGAAGGGAAATAACAGAAAATTCTTCTGTGGTGTTCATTGCCTATTTCGAGCAGCGTAGGCGTAATGCAATGCGTTTCAACTTACCCTTTGTGAGGCTATAAGTCTACACAGTTCATGTTATGAAATCATTATATAATCCTACTCTGGTGAAACTATTAGGACATTAAATGGGACATGCATATCAAAGGATACTACAAAGTGCTGATCTTTAATTCCCTTTCTCTTCTAAAGGGAAAACCCACAGCCTCGGCACTGCTCTTTTACTCCCACCTCGGATATTGTTTTGCAAAACCGCAGGTATGAGGGATTTTGCATCCTGCATCACCGTGCCCAGGATATACCAGAGATATGGTTGGCTACGAGAGAGAGAGAGAGACAGAGAGAGAGAGAGAGAGAGAGAGCGAGCGAGAGAGAGAGAGAGAGAGCGAGAGAGAGAGAGAGAGCAAGCGAGAGCGAGAGAGCGAGCGAGAGCAAGAGAGCGAGCGAGAGCGAGAGCGAGAGCGAGAGCGAGAGCGAGAGAGAGAGAGAGAGAGAGAGAGAGAGAGAGAGAGAGAGAGAGTTTTTCGTAACATCTCCAGGTCGGCATGTTGTCCCTGAGAAAAGGTTAGTTAGTGGTCAGGGATATCTAATTGAGCAAGCGGTTCACGAAAGGAGGGGCGGATTCACACGTGGGCGAAGCAAGGGTCAACTTCGAGCAACGGCTGACCCACCTGACCTGGCTTCGTGGCCCCAGTGGGAACCAGATCTCCCTCTTCTTGCTGTTCACTGGACAGCGTGGGAAAGAAGATAAATATAGAGAATACAAAAGGTCGGTTCAAATCGGCCTTATATATCAGGAAAAGTGCACGTATTGATCTACTTAATTAAGTAGAAATCGATTATAGTGCAAATGTAACATCGCCCAGTGCTAGCAGGATTGCTTTGCCTTGCATTTTGCACATAAGTTCGAGGTGCATTAATGCGTGCATTAGTGCACCTGCCACCGTCGCGCCGTGCAAACTGGCATCTTTCAAGCACCAAAGCTACCCAGGACCTTCTGCATGTTCCATTAATAAAAGTCCCCGAAGTCCTGTACAAGTAAGCCTTCAGGTGCTATCCAGCAAGACCTTGAAGGACAGGTTACAGACAAGCCACACAGGCCTGATGGCAGGCAACTTGGAGAGAAGCACCCGGCCTTAGCTCCCCGCTGCACCTCGGTTCACCTCCGTGTCAATCCCTCGCGGCTTCACCTGATTCTCCGTGTTAATGAGATCATCCCAGGTGAGGATTCACCCGCCCGAGTGCCAGGCGATCACGCCTCAGCGCTTCATGATGGCGGATTAACAGCTGACAGTCGGAAATGCAATGCCTTTTGTCTTCCTCATTTCGCATTTCTCTCTCTTCCTTAAGTCTGCAAATCAGTAAATCTTCTCTTCGTCCTATTCTTCTTCTTTTCCTCCCCTTTTTACTTACATTCTTTTCTACATTTTACTTCTGTTTTCGCTTATCTTTTACGTCTTCGTTAACGTTTCCTCTATTGCCTATATATCTTTACCTCTTTCATTCGCCTTTTGCTATTCCTACCTATCATGAAGCCTGGTCTTCATTTTTGGTTCCCACAGAATCCGTCTATTCCATCAAGGCTTCAAAGAGCGCGGCCAAGGGGGGGGGGGGCTTCCGCGGCACTTGGCCGGCGTCTTGGCGTCACTGGTAAATCCCCGCCATTGCATGCCTCATCGTGGCTGGTCGAGTATGCAGGTGAGGGCGCTCTCTTGATCAGTGCTGGTGAATGGAGAGTAATCTTGCTTTGACATGTGCTGCAATAGCGATATTTAGTGGCGACACCAATTGCATTGCAATTGTAAAAATTAATAACAACAACGGAAATATTCGTTTTCGTTTTCCTAATACCTAAACGGGACACATGATGCATGAAAAGTGCCGGGCGCTGTTTGTTTTGCAATCAGTGCAGCCTCTACTGCGAGATGAGCCCCTCAGTCTGTCCATCGACGCGACCCAAGCGTTTTGTGGCAAAGCGAGAGCGCCGCTTGAACGTCCTTGAGAAAAGTTATTCTCAGTGAGGGAGATCTAACTGGGGCGAGGGTCAGTCTCGAGCACCGGCTAACTTACCTGGCCTGGCTTCATTGCCTCCGTGCGTTCTCTGTGTATTTAGAATCTGCCGATCTGCCTTCGTAGCTGCTAGTTTACCCATCTGGCTATGTATATATCTGTATCTGTCAAACTAATTTTCACAGACATGGAGTAATTACAACTAATTACAGATATCCACATCATGAAGGCTAGCAGATGAGAGTAACAGTGTGGAACTCTAGGCCATCCAAGGTCAAATTGCGTCACAGATTTCCTTCTCGCTCTCGCACCTTGTTTCCTTATCTGTTGTAGGTGAGGGAGAAGGACTCGCAGATCTTCAGCGGTGCTCAGTGCTTCTTTTGAGCAGCGGTGATCTAAAGCAAGATATGGCAACTGCATACAAATACGTTATGGATCATGATGTTATTGCAGATATTTGGATTTTGAAAGGGAAGGAGAGGAAGACGATTATATAAGGGGAACAAGAGGCAGAAGAGGAGGCAGACAATAGACTTCCGACATCAGCTGCCTATCCGCCTTCATGAATCGCTGAGGCGTGATCGCCTGGCACTCGGGCGGGTGAATCCTCACCTGGGATTATTTCATTAAGACGGAGATTCAGGTGAAGACGCCAGGGATTGGCACGGGGGTGACCCGAGGGGCAGCTGGGAGCAAGGGCCGGGTGCCACCCCTCCCTCCCCCCTACGGACCATCTGACTTTTCCTGCTTAGTGACGTTTTGGATTTTCCGTATAAGCACTTATTATCTCCTTTCCCATATTTTTCACTGGACAGCAAGTGGAGGGGCATCTGGTTCCCGCCGGGGCCACGAAGCCAGGTCAGGTAGGTCAGCCGGTGCTCGAAGTTGACCACGTGTGAATCCGCCGCTCCTTTGTATGAAACACACGCTCAGTTAGATCTTCCTAAGTGTTAATTAACCTTTTTATCAAGAATAATATACCGGCACTTTCTATATGTAGCAAATAATTTGGACTAATGCCGACGATTCAATCATTCCTATGAATTAAGTTTCCAGGTTTAAGTTTATTACTTACGAAACTGCTTGCATGTGCACACACTGCTTTCTCCCTGATCAACATACTTATGTTATTCAGTTGTTCACGAAAAGATTAGAACATAATGCGTAAACACACCGGTTTATATACATGTACACATGCGTATATGTATATAGACTTGTACCTAACCCTTATATGTATATATATATATATATAGATATATATATATATATATATGTGTGTGTGTGTGTGTGTGTGTGTGTGTGTGTGTGTGTGTGTGTGTGTGTGTGTTTATATAAATACATACATAAACACATACGCTG
>BOPN01002568.1:180000-192500 GCA_017312705.2 Penaeus japonicus
CAGGAAAAGTCAAGATGATCAGGGGGGGGGAGGCACCCGGCCGTTGCTCCCCGCTGCCCCTCGGGTCACCCCCGTGCCAATCCCTGGCGTCTTCACCCGAATCTCCGTTTTAATGAGATAATCGCAGGTGAGAATCCCCCCCCCCCCCCGCCCGAGTGCCAGGCGATCAGGCGTCATCGCTTCATGAGGGCAGGTTTTGCAGTTGACAGCCGGAAGTCTATTGTCTTCCTCCTTTGCTTTCTGTCCTTTATTAATCGTATTTCTCTCCTTCCAGTTTTCAAATCTAAATATCTATAACAACACCGTGATCCATAGCGGGCTACCATACAGGCAATGAACGGCCAAAGAACATGTCATTTCCCACAAGCAAGCGACTCTTCCATCACTTACCACAAAAAAGGCAGACGAGGTACGAGAGCGAGGTAGATTTGACCCTGAATGACCTAGAGTTCCACCTTGTTGCTCTCACCTGATGGCCTCCATGATGTTGATAACTGTAATTAGTTGTAGGTTTTCCAGACAAAGGGGTGAGAATTGGCGAAGCCTGTTAACGCCATGTGAACCGAGACATTGTGATCCCAGTTGTCAAACTCTTCTTTGTCAGCAATGCACTTGTTTATTAGACCTCTTGCCAAATTGACTAAAACGTATATGTAAAAATATTGGACGTTCATTTAGGAAAACGTGATCAATAACAATCTTGAGAGATAGCTAGATAGATAGATAGATAGATAGATAGAGAGAGAGAGAGAGAGAGAGAGAGAGAGATAGTGAGAGAGAAAGGGGGTGAAGAGAGAGAGAGAGAGAGAGAGAGAGAGAGAGAGAGAGAGAGAGAGAGAGAGAGAGAGAGAGAGAGAGAGAGAGAGAGAGAGAGAGAGAGAGAGAGACCGACGAGGGCCATTAGTTCGGTACAACCGCCTGTCACCAGAGTCCATTGCGCACTGACATTCCTCAACCTCCAAAGCCACACAGGACCTTCCTTGCTTTCCATTAATAAAAATCACCGACACTGAAGGACAGGCTAAAGGCAGGCCACGCAGGCCTGAATGCAGGCAAGCCAGCCTTTGCTCCCCGCTGCCCCTCGGGTCACCTCCGTGCCAATCCCTGGCGTCTTCACCTGAATCTCCGTCTTAATGAGATAATCCCAGGTGAGGATTCACCCGCCCGAGTGCCAGGCGATCGCGCCTCAGCGATTCATGACGGCGGGTTGGCAGCTGACAGGCGGGTCTGTTGTCCCCCTCCTCTTCTATCTCTTGTCTTCCTTATGTAATCGTATTCCCCTCCTTCCATTTTTCAAATCCAAATATTTACTCTGTCACTGTGATCCCAGGTGTCTCTTATTTGTCAGCGATACACTTGGCTATCAAAATAGCTAAAAAGTATGAGTATAAATAAAAGATAAGATTATTGATCAAAATCCAAATGATAAGAATATAAATATCAATTATAAATATCTAGATAACTGATAATATACCGGAAAGTATTTTAATAACAATCACAAAGTTTCGAGTCACATGGCGTTAACAGGCTTCGTTGAATCTTACTCCTTTGTCTGAAAAAACTACAACCAATAACAGTTATCGTCATCATGAAGGCCAGCAGGTGAGAGTAGCAGTGTGGAACTCTAGGTCATCCAAGGTCAAATTACGTCACAGATTTCCTCCTCGCTCTCGCACCTCGTTTCCTTATCTGTTGTAGGTGAAGGAGAAGGAGTCGCTTGTTGGGGGAATGAAAAGCATAGGCATTGATCATTGTCCTTTTAAATAGTTGCGATTTAAAGCAACATATGGTCACTTAGCCTACATGATAATCTACTGTGGATCACGATGTTATTGTAGATGCGTGGATTTGGAAATTTGGAGGAAAGGAATACGACTGCACAAGGGGAAAAAAGGCAGACGAGGAGGTAGACAACAGGTTTCCGGCAGTCAGCTGCCTATCCGCCATCATGAAGTGGTGGAGTGTGATCGCCTGACACCCGGGCGGGTGAATCCTCACCTGGGATTATCTCATTAAGACGGAGATTCAGGTGAAGACGCCAGAGATTGGCACGGAGGGGCAGCGAGGAGCAAAGGTCGAGTGCCTCCCTCCGTGTTGCCTGCATTCAGACCTGTGTGGCCTGCTTTTAGCCTGTCCTTCAGTGTTTTGTTGGAAAGCTTACTTGCACAGGCCATCGGCGATTTTTACTGATGGAGTGCGTGGAAGGTCCCGTGTATCTTTGAAGGTTGAGGGATGCCAGTTCGCACGGGGCGTCGGAGGCGGGTGCAAGCGCCGAACTAAGTCCCTCGAACAAGACAAAGCAGTCTGCTGGCACTGAACAATGATGTTGGCATTCATGAAATTGATAACTGTTATGAGTTGTAGGTTTTTCAGACTGAGATTTGTATATATATATATATATATATATATATATATATATATATATATATATTATATATATATATATATATATATATATATATATATATATATATATATATATATGTATGTATGTATGTATACACACACACACACACACACACACACACACACATATATATATATATATATATATATATATATATATATATATATATATATATATATACATATATATATATATATCCATATATAGACAGCCAGATAGGTAAACTAGCAGCTACGTAGGGTGATTGGGTAAAATTAAAGATGGAAAAGAGGAACTACAGATCAGATAATTGTAATGCCCTTAATGGCAGATCTGGTTCCCGCCGGGGCAATGGAGCCAGGCCAGGTAAGCCAGCCGGCGCTCGAGACTGACCCTCGCTTCAGTTAGATCTCCCTCACTGAGAATAACTTTTCTCAAGGACGCTCAAGCGGCGCTCTCGCTTCGCCACAAAACGCTTGGGTCGCGTCGATGGACAGACTGAGGGGCTCCTCTCGCAGTAGAGGCTGCACTGATTGCAAAACAAACAGTGCCCGGCACTTTTCATGCATCATGTGTTCCGTTTAGGAATTAGGAAGATGATATCTGAAAACGAAATTGTCCGTTGTGGTTATTGATTTTCACAGGATATGGTTGAAATATAGCTAGCGTCGCCTCTAAGTATTGAAATTGCAGTATCTATAAAAGAAGATTAATCGCCATTGAGAGATACCAGTTCGCTCGCCGCGTCGGTGCACTAACATACTAATGCACCTCAAACATTATCTTTTTCAGACAGCATTAGACTGACAGGCGCACTGTACGAATACTGTTCAATATGTTCATCTACCTTCCCACGCTGCCCAGTGAACAGCAAGAAGAGGGAGATCTGGTTCCCACTGGGGCCACGAAGCCAGGTCAGGTAGGTCAGCCGGTGCTCGAAGTTGACCCTCATTTCGCCCACGTGTGAATCCGCCGCTCCTTTGCGTGAACCGCTCGCTCAATTAGATCTTCCTAGGCGCTAATTATGCATTTCAAGGTCATTATGCCGATCAAAAGAAGTACTTAAGAGAGACCGTCTGGCACTCGGCGGGTGAATCCTCACCTGAGGTTATGTAGAAAGTCCTGGGCATGCCCGACTTGGTGCTTGAGAGATGCTACCCGCACGGCGTCGGTGGCAGGTGCACTAACGCACGTGGCGTTTGAAGGCATTCAAAGTTGTTGAGGCTGAGATAGAATCTTGATGCATCTCTTGGTCCAAGACACACACACACACAGGTAAGCCAGCCGGTGCTCGAGACTGACCCTCGCTTCAGTTAGATCTCCCTCACTGAGAATAACTTTTCTCAAGGACGTTCAAGCGGCGCTCTCGCTTCACCACAAAACGCTTCGGTCGCGTCGATGGACAGACTGAGGGGCTCCTCTCGCAGTAGAGGCTGCACTGATTGCAAAACAAACAGTGCCCGGCACTTTTCGTGCATCATGTGTCCCGTTAAGGAATTAGGAAAACGAAAACGAAAATTTCCATTGTTGTTATTAATTTTAACATACTTGTCAGTAATGCAATTGGTGTCGCCACTAAATATCGCCATTGCAGCACATGTCAGAGCGAGAGAGAGAGAAATACGAAATGAGGAAGACAAGAATCATAAATTTCCGGCTGACAGTTGTTAATCCGCCATCATGAAGCGCTGAGGCGTGGTCGCCTGACACTGGGGCGGGTGAATCCTCACCTGGGATTATCTCATTAAGAAGGAGATTCAGGTGAAGCCGCGAGGGATTGCCACGGAGGTGAACCGAGGTGCAGCGGGGAGCTAAGGCCGGGTGCTTCTATCCAAGTTGCCTGCCATCAGGCCTGTGTGGCCTTCCTGTAGCCTGTCCTTCAAGGTCTTGCTGGATAGCACCTGAAGGCTTATTTGAACAGGACTTTAGGGACTTTTATTAATGGGATATGCAGAAGGTCCTGGGGCCGGATTCACTAACGCACTTACCATGATAAATACGCTGGTAACTACAATTATGATGGTAAACAGACCGCATCGGTATTCATGAACAACTTACCATGATAGAATACAATGCTAAATTTACCAGTGGTTGGAGCACTGGTATGTCCACTGGCAACTACAGCAACGACTCTCTCATCTCGCTTTATCTCAGCAAAAAATCAACATTTAAGGCGACACTTTAGTTTGCATGTACACTTATTATGATCAGAGTGATGGCAACTGTTCATTCTCATATAAACATGACAAAAATAAATAAAATTCACAGGAAATAAGCGAGAATAATGTTCATGCAGCCTCGTCATAGGCCTACAATAACTGAAAATAATACATGGAATAAATAATTTGACAAATTCAAACATTTTATTTTAATGACATAGTTGAAAAACAGTAAACATATAAGTATATAAATCATTTTTGTGTTTGCATTAATTTACATATAATTATTCATAATCTTAGCCTATTTGAAGGGCTGAATTGGCATTTCTTTTTGGAAAACGTTGATACAAATAACACCATTGCGTGGAGCCATTGCTTCTTTTCTTTTGACTGCAATTTATAAAAAAGAAAAATAGTATGTTTTTGAAAACCATTAAATTATATATGACCCATAGGATCATGCAATAGAACATGCTTTCAAGGAAATTAATTTATATAGAAATCTTTATCATTTCTTTCTTGAAACAAGAATATCTCGCAGCTGGTTCAGGCTTTGTTTACATGTCACGGGATTGGTCAAAGGAGCCTAAAGAATCATGTAAGGCGGTCGCTGATTGGCGGAATTGATTTGCCAGAGTTACCATCAAATTACGGTGATAAAGTCGATTTACCCTTACTAGGCAACTTATCATCGCTTGATAAATCCCACTTTGCCATGACAGATAAACGCGCTGGTAGTTGACAGCTGGTAAATGCCTTACCATCGTATGTTAGTGAATCCAGCCCCTGGGTAGCTTTGGTGCTTGAGAGACGCCAGTTTGCACGGCGCGACGGTGGCAGTTGCACTAACACACATAAATGCACCTCGAACTTATGTGCAAGATGCAAAGCAATCCTGCTAGCACTGGGCGATGCTACATTCGCACTATAATCGATTTTGTTCTTAAAATAAGTAGACGAGCACTTTTCCTGATATATATAAGGCCGCTTGGAGCCGACCTTTGGTATTCCCCATGTTAACACTATTCACTATATTTATCTTCTTTCCCGCGCTGCCAAGTGAAGAGCAAGAAGAGGGAGATCTGGTTCCCACTGGGGCCACGAAGCCAGGTCAGGTAGGTCAGCCGGTGCTCGAAGTTGACCCTCGCTTCGCCCACGTGTGAATCTGCCGCTCCTATGCGTGAACCGCTCGCTCAATCAGATCTTCCTTGGCGCTAATTATCCATTTCAAGGTCATTATTCCGATCAAAAGAAGTACTGAAAAGAGACCGTCTGGCACCCGGGCGGGTGAATCCTCACTTAAGATTATGTTGAAAGTCCTGGCATGCCCGACTTGGTGCTTGAGAGATGCTAATTCGCACGGCCCGTCGGTGGCAGGTGCACTAACGTACACACACACCAGTGCACCGAAATTTATATACAAGCTACAATGCAAAGCAGAACAAACATTCTTTTTCATGCTAAATAATTTTCTGTATGAACGCTGTTCAATATGTTGCTCTCCTCCCCCACGCTGTCCAGTGAACAGCAAGAAGAGGGAGATCTGGTTCCCGCCGGGGCCACGAAGCCAGGTCAGGTAGGTCAGCCGGTGCTCGAAGTTGACCCTCGCTTCGCCCACGTGTGAATCCGCCGCCTCTTTCGTGAACCGCTCGCTCAGTTAGATCTTTGTAAGTGATAATTAACCTTTTCTCAGGGGCAATATGCCGGCCTCGATCTGTTAGGATTTTCTCTCTCTCTCTCTCTCTCTCTCTCTCTCTCTCTCTATATATATATATATATATATATATATATATATATATATATATATATATATATATATATAATAAATGTATTATCAAAACACACCCCGGTATATTCTCGACCGCCTGCGAAAAGTCCCAAGTGGATATATTATCCACTACCTTGATAGGTGGAAGAAAGCACTCCACAGTTGATATTTAGATTTTCATTGTTCATTTGGAAATGGGAAGGAAAGGAATACGATTACATAAGAGGCACAAAAGGCAAAGGCGGAAGACAAATACACTTCCCGCCTGTCAGCTGCCAACCCGCCGTCATGAAGCGCGAGGCAGGACGAAACAGAGTACTGGCGGGTGAAATTCTCACCTGGGATTATCTCATTAAGACGCCGGAGAATTCAGGTGAAGACGCTGGTGGGATTGAGACGGAGCTGGACCCGAGGGCCAAAGTGGGGAGTTAAAGGTTGGTATTGTTTCAGATAGCCTCCAGGCCTGTGTGGACTGCCTATAGCCTGGCCTTCAAAGTCCTGCTGAATAACACTTGAAGTCTTGTACAAGTAAGCAATTCAACAAGACAGGGAAGGACAGGCTACAGGCAGGCCACACAGGCCTGAATGTAGGCAGCCCGAAGGGAAGCACCGGCCTTTGCTCCCCCTGTCCCTCGGTTCAGCTCCGTGCCAATTTCTCGCGGCTTCACCTGAATCTCCTTCTTAATGAGATAATCCCAGGTGAGGATTCACCCGCCCGAGTGCCAGGCGGTCTCTCTTATAGGTGGCATAATGACCTTGAAATGCATAATTAGCGCCCAGGAAGATCTAATTGAGCGAGCGGTTCACTTAAAGGAGTACGGATTCACACGTGGGCGAAGCGAGGGTCAACTTCGAGCAACGGCTGACCTACCTGACCTGGCTTCGTGGCCTTGGCTTTTTAATATGGATGATTACAGCAAAGTAAAAACTGAATTAGCCTTTGGATTCATGAACCGTGTCTCCAAAAACTGCCTCCATAAACATTTTTTTTTCTTAAGTTTGCTTTAATGTACTGAACCCTATTAAATGACACGTACAATCTCCCTGTTAAACAAGACAGCGTTGAACTGGTGTATGGATTCTTCTTGTGAGCACTGTTCAACAGCTCATCCTCCCCGCCGTTCACCGGACAGCAAAGGGAGGGGAGATCTTGTTCCCGTGGCAACGAAGCCAGGTCAGGTAGGTCAGGCGGTGCTCGAGATTGACCCTCGTTTTCCTCATGTGTGAATCCGCGCTCCTTTGCGTGAACCGCTCACTTAATTAGATCTTCCTAAGCTTAATCAACGCCGACGATTAGCTTAGTCTTTTGAATGGCATTTATGATAACGTATTTTGATATTCAATTCTTGTTCGGAGATTCCATATTAATTCTGCCTACTTTCTGATATATGTTGTTTTGTACACAATTCCTGTTTATCATACATTTTCAAATAGTAATGGTATGTTTAGTAAACAAGTGTATTGTTAACGAGAAAGACATTTGACAAATGGGATCACATGGTCTCGGTTCACAAGCCGTTAACAAGCTTCGTCAAATCTCACTCCTTTGCCTGAAAAACCTACAACTAATTACAATTACCAACATCATGGGGACCAACAGGTGACTGTAGCAAAGTGAAACCCTGGGTCATTCAGGGTCAAATCTACAATGCAGGTTTCCTCCTCGTTCTCGTGCCTCGTTTCCCTATGTGGTGTGGGTGAGGAAGGAGTCGCTTGCTTGAAGGGAAATAACAGAAAATTCTTCTGTGGTGTTCATTACCTATTTCGAGTAGTGTAGGTGTAATGTAATGCGTTTCAACTTACCCTTTGTGAGGCTATAAGTCTACACAGTTCATGTTATGAAATCATTATATAATCCTACTCTGGTGAAACTATTAGGACATTAAATGGGACATGCATATCAAAGGATACTACAAAGTGCTGATCTTTAATTCCCTTTCTCTTCTAAAGGGAAAACCACAGCCTCGGCACTGCTCTTTTACTCCCACCTCGGATATTGTTTTGCAAAACCGCAGGTACGAGGAAGTTTGCATCCTGCATCACCGTGCCCAGGATATACCAGAGATATGGTTGGCTACGAGAGAGAGAGAGAGACAGAGAGAGAAAGAGAAAGAGAGAGCGAGCGAGAGAGAGAGAGAGAGAGCGAGAGAGAGAGAGAGAGCAAGCGAGAGCGAGAGAGCGAGCGAGAGCAAGAGAGCGAGCGAGAGCGAGAGCGAGAGCGAGAGCGAGAGAGAGAGAGAGAGAGAGAGAGAGAGAGAGAGAGAGAGAGAGTTTTTCGTAACATCTCCAGGTCGGCATGTTGTTCCTGAGAAAGGTTAGTTAGTGGTCAGGGATATCTAATTGAGCAAGCGGTTCACGAAAGGAGGGCGATCTCTGCACGGGCGAAGCAAGGGTCAACTTCGAGCAACGGCTGACCCACCTGACCTGGCTTCGTGGCCCCAGTGGGAACCAGATTCCCTCTTTCTTGCTGTTCACTGGACAGCGTGGGAAAGAAGATAAATATAGAGAATACAAAAGGTCGGTTCAAATCGGCCTTATATATATCAGGAAAAGTGCACGTATTGATCTACTTAATTAAGTAGAAATTGATTATAGTGCAAATGTAACATCGCCCAGTGCTAGCAGTATTGTTTTGCCTTGCATCTTGTACATAAGTTAGAGGTGCATTAATGCGTGCATTAGTGCACCTGCCACCGTCACGCCGTGCAAACTGGCATCTCTCAAGCACCAAAGCTACCCAGGACCTTCTGCATGTTCCATTAATAAAAGTCCCCGAAATTCTGTACAAGTAAGCCTTCAGATGCTATTTAAGCAAGACTTTGGAGTACAGGTTACAGACAAGCCACACAGGCCTGATGGCAGGCAGCTTGGAGAGAAGCACCCGGCCTTAGCTCCCCGCTGCACCTCGGGTCATCCCCGTGCCAATCCCTGGCGTCTTCACCTGAATCTCCGTCTTAATGAGATAATCCCAGGTGAGGATTCACCCGCCCGAGTGCCAGGCGATCACGCCTCAGCACTCCATGATGGCGGATTAACAGCTGACAGCCGGAAATGCAATGTCTTTTGTCTTCCTCATTTCGCATTTCTCTCTCTTCCTCAAGTTTGCAAATCAGTAAATCTTCTCTTCGTCCTATTCTTCTTCTTTTCCTCCCCTTTTTACTTACATTCTTTTCATACATTTTACTTCTGTTTTCGCTTATCTTTTACGTCTTCGTTAACGTTTCCTCTATTGCCTATATATCTTTACCTCTTTCATTCGCCTTTTGCTATTCCTACCTATCATGAAGCCTGGTCTTCATTCTTGGTTCCCACAGAATCCGTCTATTCCATCAAGGCTTCAAAGAGCGCGGCCAAGGGTCATAATTTGGTCAAGTGTCTTGGCGTCACTGGTAAATCCCCGCCATTGCATGCCTCATCGTGGCGGGTCGAGTATGCAGGTGAGAGCGCTCTCTTGACCAGTACTCTCGCTCTGACAGGTCCTGCAATGGCGATACTTAGTAGCGATACCAATTGCATTGCAACCAAATTATGTAAAAATTAATTACAACGGAAATTTTCGTTTTCGTTTTCCTAATACCTAAACGGGACACATGATGCATGAAAAGTGCCGGGCGTTGTTTGTTTTGCAATCAGTGCAGCCTCTACTGCGAGAGGAGCCCCTCAGTCTGTCCATCGACGCGACCCAAGCGTTTTGTGGCAAAGCGAGAGCGCCGCTTGAACGTCCTTGAGAAAAGTTATTCTCAGTGAGGGAGATCTAACTGGGGCGAGGGTCAGTCTCGAGCACCGCCAATCCTACTCCGGCCTGGCTTCATTGCCTCCGTGCGTTCTCTGTGTATTTAGAATCTGCCGATCTGCCTTCGTAGCTGCTAGTTTACCCATCTGGCTATGTATATATCTGTATCTGTCAAACTAATTTTCACAGGCATGGAGTAATTACAACTAATTACAGATATCCACATCATGAAGGCTAGCAGATGAGAGTAACAGTGTGGAACTCTAGGCCATCCAAGGTCAAATTACGTCACAGATTTCCTTCTCGCTCTCGCACCTCGTTTCCTTATCTGTTGTAGGTGAGGGAGAAGGAGTCGCAGATCTTCAGTGGTGCTTAGTGCTTCTTTTGAGCAGCGGTGATCTAAAGCAAGATATGGCAACTGCATAATAATACGTTATGAATCATGATGTTATTGCAGATATTTGGATTTTGAAAGGGAAGGAGAGGAAGACGATTATATAAGGGGAACAAGAGGCAGAAGAGGAGGCAGACAATAGACTTCCGACGTCAGCTGCATATCCGCCATCATGAATCGCTGAGGCGTGATCGCCTGGCACTCGGGCGGGTGAATCCTCACCTGGGATTATCTCATTAAGACGGAGATTCAGGTGCAGACGCCAGGGATTGGCACGGAGGTGACCCGAGGGGCAGCTGGGAGCAAGGGCCGGATGCCACCCCTCCCTCCCCCCTACAGACCATCTAACTTTTCCTGCTTAATAACGACACACCAAAGTGACGTTTGGATTTTCCGTACGAACACTAATCATCTCCTTCCCCATATTTTCACTGGACAGCAAGTGGAGGGGCATCTGGTTCCCGCCGGGGCCACGAAGCCAGGTCAGGTGGGTCAGCCGGTGCTCGAAGTTGACCCTCGCTTCGCCCACGTGTGAATCCGCCGCTCCTTTCGTGAACCGCTCGCTCAGTTAGATCTTCCTAAGTGCTAATTAATCTTTTTATCAAGAATAATATACCGGCACTTTCTATATGTAGCAAATAATTTGGACTATTGCCGACGATTCATTCAGTCCTATGAATTAAGTTTCCCAGTTTAAGTTTTTTACTTACGAAACTGCTTGTATGTGCACACACTGCTTTCTCCCTGATCAACATACTTATGTTATTCAGTTGTTTACGAAAAGATTAGAACATAATGCGTAAACACACCGTTATATATACATGTACACATGCGTATATGTATATAGACTTGTACCTAAACAATATATATATATATATATATATATATATATATATATATATATATATATATATGTATATATATATATAAATATATATATACATATGTGTGTGTGTGTGTGTGTGTTTATATAAATACATACATAAACACATACGCTGTACGTAATACCACAAACACCACACGGCGACGACCCGGAAAGAAGCCCCGGCCTTTGCTCCCCACTGCCCCTCGGTTCACATCCGTGCTAATCACTGACGTCTTCACCTGAATCTCCGTCTTAATGAGATAATCCCAGGTGAGGATTCATTCGCCCGAGTGCCAGGTGATCTCGCTTAATTAAACACTCAATGATGACGGACTGGCAGCTACCGACCGGAAGTATAATGTATTTATTTTTTTAATATATATTTTTTTATTTCATATACCAGCATACTTCGTTTTGCGTTCATGTAAAAATTCAATTCTCTTTTTCGCTTTGCGTGTATATATGAGTACCTTTACATTGAGGATTAATGACGCTTGTTCTACTCCCCACCTCCCTAACACCTCATAGACATTAATTACACCATTCACCTGTCACCTCGGGAATTAACCTTTGCCGTTGACATCTCAAATCTTGACAGTGAGATACCTTCCTGCTTTTCAGAGAATTGACACTCTCACATGCCGACACATCCATCCTTCCTGTATCTATTACCTTACAGATATAAAAAAGCGGACTGGAATTCTTATTTAATAAAGAGCTTTTGTAGCCATGGTGATGTCTGGTTCTAAAATTCCTCGTAATTGCGGTTTTGCAAAACGATATCCGTGGTGGGAGTAACAGAGGAGCGCGGAGACTGTGGGTTTCCCCTTAAAAGAGAAGGGGAATTAAAGATCAGCGCGTCGTAGAACCTTTTGATATAAATACTTATTTAATGAGCGAATGTCTTTACCAGAGCAGCCTTATATAAAATCTTTATAACATGAACTGTGTAAACGTATTAGCCTCAGCTAATATGTTTTTTTCAACACAAGAAGTCTGAAAAAAATCCTGTCATTTTCCTTCAAGCAAGCAAGGAAACGAGGTACGAAAGCGAGGAAGGAAACCTGATAGGTATATTTGACCCTAAATGACCCAGAGTTGCACGTTGCTACCCTCACCTGTTGGTCCTCACGATGTTGATAATTGTAATTAGTTGTAGGTTTTTCAGACAAAGGAGTGAGATTCGACGAAGCCT
>BOPN01002569.1:10000-12500 GCA_017312705.2 Penaeus japonicus
GTAATACTTAGGAAAATTTAATTTTCTTCTGGGTTGAAATAGGTAATTGAGTAATTATATTGTAAGCAAATTTCTCTGGTAGGTCATAATGTCATTGCTTTTGGAAAAACACAAAGACATGTAAATGTCTATTTTCAATTACTTGAAAAGATAAATAGAAAATAATAAAGAGGTACCATAGGAGATTTGATTTGTGACTCAGTTGTAATACAAATCAAACAATTTGTACATTTTTTAGATTCAGAAGAAAAATATCTCTGGTGTGCACATGTTTATCATTATCAGACATAGTTTTATAATCTTATAATGATTTGATGTCATATGTTATAATGATTATACAATTTATAGAATATATAATAATAGGAAAGTTAGCTCTTCAGATCCAATTATTGAAATTTTGCAAGGACTGCTTATTAAAAGTACCTGCAATATAAACTTATTGCTATTAGCACCAACAATGTTTAGTCATGATGGATAAACAGGGGTTTGTCTTTGCATTCTGAACAAAAGAATAGATGTAAGTACATAGATTAATGTAAAAAATTAGGTTGACATTTACAAATAGATATTATATATGCTATAAAATTTGTGTAAATTAGCTAATGTAAATATTCAATGATTTTCAGATCAAAAAGTCATACAGGAAGAAAGCCCTAAAATGCCATCCTGACAAGAATCCAGATAATAAATCAGCGGCAGAAGAATTTGACCAGTTGAAGAAGATCTTGGAAATATTGTTAGACCCTGGTAAGACTATCTCTCAGTCCCTTCCTCATGCCTTGTTGTATTGCCAATAGTATTGAAATTATTAGGAAATATAGATGTAATGTGCTTCTTTGAGATTTAACCTTTCATTGTGATGTTTGTTATCAGGTGCTCGTTCAGCTTATGACAAGGTACTCAAAGGCCGAAAAGCTGCAGCATTAAGGGCAAAAGCAGCTAGTACCAAAACACAAAAATTACGATCCGAGCTTGAGGAGAGAGAAAGGAGAGCGCAAGAACAGCCACGTATATCAGAGGAAGAAAAGTAAGTGAATTGTCATAAAAATACTTTGTTGATATGATTACTTTAAGAAGAATTTTTGTTTGAATATACATTGTTAGACATAACTTTGTTGTGGTTTGTTGCTGTCTTTGGCTAACTTGTACTTACAACTGACAAAATGTAAGGCTTGCTATAACCACCAAATTCTGAGTTGTTTCAGCAGTTGTAATTATATATTGAACAAAAGTTGAAGCTGAGTTGGGTTTTGTGCTTTACATTGTAGTTTTAATTAATGTTGCATTAAGCTTTCTGTTATCAGTATATATCAAATATTGATTAATTGATTATATACCATTTATGTTATATGGGAATTACAGCATATTACATTTGCATACTTAACTTCATGATTTTTTAGTTTGTGATCCTAAATTCATGGCTTTTTTATGAGTTTGTGTGATTTTCACTTATGAAATGCTTTTCTTACTGACAGACTGCGTCGAGAGTTAAAGAGACTAGAAGAAGAAGGGGAGAGAATAATTCAAGAAGAGCTAGAAAGACTTAATACTGAAGTGGAGCAGGAACTACACAAAAGTAAGAAGTATATTCCTCTCATTCTTTCTCTTTTGACTGAACTATTTCTTTTTATCTTTTTATTTTGAGGATTTGATTAATTGAGTGTAAATTTAAAGTATTTAATTTGTGTGAAATACACAAGAAAGTATGCAATATCTGTAAGCATACATGTTTTTACAAAATGTTGTGTACCATCTATTAAGTTCAGGATTTAATTGCATATGTTTTAGCTATTATTATTAGCACAGTAGAAAGAACTTTGAATTATCTTGGACAACATTATGGTATATGGATGAAAATTTTGATTACCCTTGTGCAATGTATTACACATCATTTGCATAATTCTCCAAGAATTTTCAAAGTTTTTAAAGATTTTGACCCCAATAGGAGAGCAACTTTGGTAATGTTCACACAGGAAAGGAAAAAGGCTTATTTTTCTTTTCTTTTTTCTTCCTTTTTCTTTTGTTTTGTTTTTAGTACACAAATGTTTTAGCTCAAGGATATTTATAATGGAGACACTTTAGACACTTTTTATTGTAGTCCCCAAGGAGGTCTGGATTTTGTATTACCATCATATGGTGCAGAAAATGTTAAAATTATGTGAAATTAAATTTGTATTACATTTCAGGTACATCTAAAGCAACTGCAGAACCAGAGCAGAATGGCTACAAGGTCAAGGTGAAATGGATATCCACAGACAACTGGCCAGGATACACTGAGGAGGAAATTCATCAATTGTTTTATAAGGTCCATTTTTTTATATTTATACCTGAATAACATAGAAAGATGTAGCTTGAAAAATAGATAAAGATATATTTATTTATATGTTTATTTATATGCATATATATGTGTGCTTGCATGGGTGTGGGTAGGTGATTGTGTTCATTATTTTTTGTTTTGTTTCTTTGTTTTTTTCTTTCTTTCTTTTTTTATGTGTGTGAT
>BOPN01002569.1:17500-20000 GCA_017312705.2 Penaeus japonicus
AAAGTTAGTTTAAATACCGTGAATATCTCTCCTTCTGATACTTGGATTGAAGTGATGTACTTATTACATGTCCAAAGGGATTTCCGATGAAGACTGGAAACTAAATGTCAAATTCATATATACGAGAAGTCTCAATGTCATGAAAGAAAAGTTAGTTTAAATACCGTAAATATCTCTCCTTCTGATACTTGGATTGAAGTGATATACTTATTACGTGTCCAAAGGGATTTCCGATGAAGACTGGAAACTAAATGTCAAATTCATATATTTTGTTAAACCTTTGCTAGGGGGGATAGATTCACTTTCCGAGGCTCCAGGGCGGCTTAGTTTCAGAGCGGGGCAGCCTCACGCGACTTACCTTGGCTTTTCCCACTCTCTTTTAGTCACTCATTGTAAATCTAGAGCCATTTTTGAGCTTTATGTTTTGTGTGTGTTGTTGCATTGAGAGACTTATATATGTCATATCACAGGCTCTATCAATTCTGTAGTTGACTAAAATTATAGTATTGGGTCCATATCAGTTCATTATTTTCTTTATACTTAGTGTGATAGAAGTATTGCTTTTTTTGGGAGGACAAAAGGCAACTTTATTTTTTTCTTATTTGTATAATGTCATGAACAAATACGAAACATATAACCATCCACAGTGAAGAACATGAAGAGATAAGGAAGAGAAAGGAAACCTGTTCTTAAGACTGTGAGTGCCACAGTAAAAGGCATCTCTACTGGCACAGGGGCACATTGCAGACATTGGGCATGGTTTGAGTCACATTCTTCTCATTCTGTTTGCACATTCTTCATCTGCAGTACTTTAAGAGCAAGAGGTCAGCAACTTGCTATGGGTCATTACTCTCTGAAGATAGTGCTTGCTAGAGACCATAGATGGGTGCCATTCAAGGCTCCCTCACCTGTTGGTGCTAGAAGAATTTGGTGCCATATATACTTTGGATGTTAGGTGAAACCCATTTTTCTTAAATATTATGGCAATTATAGTAGTTATTACTGCAATTGTTATCATCACTCACTCATTACTCATAGCACAATAAAATAACAATGATCCAAAATCCCCAAACATCATGTATGTCATGATATATGTCATCAGTCCAAAGCTCCTACATCAAGTATGTCATGACAGCTGTACTCAGTGCGTTAAAATTGTTAATTTCACATCAGTAAAAATTTTACTTCTTAGATTTATATTGATATTACATGATGTGCAGATAGGGTATGAGATTATTTGATATATATTTGGAATTTTTGTGATTGTGATAATGATACTTTCACAGACAAAATTCACATTGACTCTTTTGTTTTGCTATAATCAGAACAAATATTCATTTTTGCTATAAACCTTTAGTTCAGAATTAGCACGGACCAGGGAAAACTGGGTTTTTGGGTGGTTTGTGGGAGGGACAATCACAAATCAACATAAAACATGGAATTTAATAGATGTGGTCAATTTTATAGTTTACTTACTCACAAGTCATTGCAGTTGCCCTCATGCTTAGGGTGCCACAGCCTAAAGATCAACAAACAAGTTCCACATATATTCTGGCAAGATAGAGTAATATGGGTCCAGTTCCTTCGTTAGCAAAAACCTTTGTTAATGCATATTTCATACCAGAACCAATCCCGCAATCCCATACATATCATTACAGTACAACAAAGGGCTCGAAATCTATTACACACGTCACTAAACAATAAGGAACATAAACCCGTAAAGATTGTTCTTTGTCCATAGATAAATTAAAAAGTATATAATAGCTCTGTAGCCTGTAATGATTCTTCAAAATATCCATATACCATTCTTTTTTATTTGTATTAGGGAGATTTTTAAAAAAGTGGAGGTATAATGAACTTGCATTTAAGTAATGTATATTTTATGTACAGCATGTCAAGCATTTTCATTTTCCAGTATGTCAAGCATTACTTGGCAAATCCTGATTTACAATGAATATTCCTTATTGATATGCTAATATAGGTACCTATGCTGGTGTTCTCTAATAAGAACTGATGAGAATCCCTCAAATTGAAGTGAAAATTTACAATGTGTACTTCTTTTCAGTCAAGATGCAATACCTGCTTTATATATGTGGTTATATAGTGATGACAGTTTATGATTGTCAAATAAAGTTATTATTCAAGTACTGGTATATGTTTTACTAGATTTTAATTGTTCCATTATTTACAGATAGCTGAAGTGTGATAGTACAGAGAAGAAAGAAAAGGAAGAAGATGAAGATCTCCAAGAAAAAAGAAAATGCAAAAGCTTCAGCTGCAGCAAAGCCACAGAAGACCTTGTTGGATTTCTTCCAGAAACAGGGCACTTTCACCAGCCAGGTGGAGAAGGTGCCATGCCCAGCATGCAACACACAGATTATCAAGAGCAAGATCAACTGGCACCTTGACCAGGACTGCAAAAGCAAAGAGAAAGTGGGGATTAAGAAGGGAAGGAAAAGTGCCATAAAAGAGAAGAGAGTGAAAAAAGATGGTAAAGAGA
>BOPN01002569.1:27500-40000 GCA_017312705.2 Penaeus japonicus
TGTGTCAATCTTGATCTACATTTTGACATGTTCTGTGGAGTGCTATCAAAGACTAAAGAGCTACCAAGAAGCAGTTAATCAACTACGGGATTTGCTGAAACAGAGGACCCATTTACAGGACTATAGAGGACGTTGGTTTGACAGATTGGCACTCAATTTGGCTACGCATTTGAAAAAGCCAGCCCAGGTGGGGTAATAAAGACCTGTACCATTATATTCTTTCATATCTGAAGAGTAGTTAAAAGGACTTAGTTTATCAACTATGTTATCAATTATATTTTTGAAAACCATTACAGGAAGGATACTGAAGTATGGGTATTTTCTTTTTACCTACATCAGTCATTCATGCCAGCTATTTGCTTGACAGGCTGTAGATGCCATTCAAGAAGCTTTAAATGATCCTGAGGTGCGGAAAGGCCATCGCCTTTCACTGAGCATGAGAGCACAGAAAATGGCAGCTTCGGCCCGATATAAATCTCTGGCAGCAACTATTGCAGAAATGCCTCTCATGAACCCAAGAGAAGCACCAAAGGTTATTATTGAAGGCAGGAGTCTCCCTGGGTAAGATTCTTCTTGATTGTGGAAATTCTTGATATTTGAATGTGATTTTTACATGTATGAACTCGAGATTTGCTGCAGTACATACATTTGAAGAGTGACTAAGCCTTTTCTCAGATATTTTTCCTTTCTGTTGTTCATTCCTCTTTTTTGCCAGTCCTTTTTTTCTCTTATTTTGACAGTTTTATATACTTCACATGCTTATCAACAGAGACATTCCTGGATATAAACGAGTCTTTATCCGCCAAGATTCAGCTCGCCATGCAGGAGAAGGAGCAGTAACAGTGTGTTCTGTTGAGGAGTTGGTCTTGGGTCACTACAGGGACCAAGGATACACAGAAGGTGATCTTTTATCTTTGTACTTTTATTATTTTATGTTATGGCTTATTGTTATGTGATATGGTTTATTATTTTTATTAGTTTGGAGTAATCAGTTTTATGATGAATATTACATATTTTAAGTTATGAAAAATTTCCAGGTTTGCATCGAGAAGGAACAACAGTCAACTCTCTCTTTGGCCTGTATTTCTGGGATGCTCTCTACTCACCAGTGTCAGATGTCTTCAGATCTGCACATCAGGCTGCACCCTTAGATTTGGATGACCCCAACTTTTATGCTGCCAGGAAACAGTGGATTGACCAAAGGCAACTTTTTTTCCCATCTTTTGTCTTTTGGCAACTTACTTTCTTAACCCGTTCCCGACGGGGCCAATCCGGCTTAAATAGACCAAAATTCCGGGACTCTTGAATGCATAAGCCTAACGCGTCGGGATTCTCGGCCGCACTAGCCGCGAGCCAGCGCTGCGCGCTGGCTCCTCCCGCGCCCCGGGCTAGACAAAGTAACGCGTCCCCGTCGTGTAGCCCAAAAACCACTAGACGTGTTATCTTGTCATCCGTCGTTAACGGGTTAAAAAAAAATTACAAAAATAATTCTAACAAGTCGGTTATTAGTTCACATATGAATATTGTATGTTGTAAATCTGCTCTGCAATAAATGTAGGACTTTTTTTTTTTTTCAAATAACATAGATTGCTCAGACTCTCACCCATCTTTTACATATATATTAAAAGTCATTACTGTGAAAGTAGTTATGGTCTGTAATGCATCAATTGACACATGAGAAAGCTAAATTAAATGTTTCATCCTTAGACTCAGTGATATACGCCAGTGGTCAGAGGAAAGAACAGCAGATGAACTAGACTCAGTTTGGACTCAGCAGTTTGGACAGGTTTCCCTTGTGGATTGGGACCTTTTCCGTAACCTAGACCATGCCAAGGTAAACAGTTGATTAAGTGGTTTGTTTATGTCTTGTTCTTGATTGGTTATCAATTATTGTTCCATATTTATGGTGTTTTTTAATCCTTTATGTTGGGTATTCGTCTTTAAAGATGTTATTTTTATCATAGATCTTTGGTGTTACTTCAAATGTCCTAGACTCAGAATGTACCAAACACAATTATACTTGAAAATTAGTTGAGGATACCACTGTTTTCCAATCATTCCTGTATCTAGAGTGCAAGTAAGGATACACAATGAAAACCCCAATCAAACCTAAAATCCTATTAAGTGAAGTTAAGCCCCCATCTATAGCTACACCCATATATGAGGACCAGGACTTCTCTCTCAAACATGCAGAATTTTCAGCCATTGAGAGTAAATGTTAGTATTTTAACCCATTGCAGACAGGGATTAGCTTGCCCCAGACATCTAAGGGGGCTGGTGAGTTCTCTCACGGCACCAGTCACCACGAAATAGTCAGAGGCACTTGATGTCTGTCGCTTCTCTGCGCAACTTGTTTATTTTACGTGATTTTCAATATTTTCTTACAAGAATGGGAAGACATTCGAAGAGGAAACTTATGTTGCGAGAAAGATATAAAAGAATGATGCAACAGCTTCGTGAGACATGACACCAAAGTTTCTATGTCGCTGGAGAGGTTGACAAGAACGAGACGCCTTGATATGCCTTGTAAAAGGGGGGGACCTCGTACCTGCTATCATTTATAATAACACGTGAATGCCATAGAATGCATCAAGATTGGCGCACAGATACAAATCCTAAAAAAAAATTATGAAAAAGTGCAGGGAAATGTATTTTTAACTTTAAAGTGTAATATCTCGAAACTACACCTTTGTCTACATTTTTAAATATTTCTCGATAACTACTTGTGCGATTCTAATGGGGTTTGAATCATTTGAAAGCTGAATAAATTTGCAATTTTTTCATCAAATATGGCATGACAACTTTTATCATGTACATTGTTACACCTGCCAGCAGGCAAAAAAAACTTGTGTAGCATGAGTTAAGGAAAGATCTTTGTACAGTGTCTGAAAAGAGAGAATACATTTGAACATAGAAAAATATCCCTGCCCCATGCAATTTTACATTCTTAGAAACATTAGTAAAAGTAATTGACAAATATACTTGCACATGCATATATATGTGCACAAAGAGAGAGAAATAAGACTCAAACAAGGGAAAAATATCCCTCTTGCCTTATATTTTACTGTTTTACATTAAGGGTTATCGTTATCTCTCTCAAGGAAATTATACAATTTTATAGCCAAGAGCTTACACTATTTATAGAAACAAAGTAATGCAACATGTATTTTCATTCTTGTTAATTAAAAGTTCACCATACTTTGGAAGCATTTTGCAAGACACAGTGCTTGGTATGTTATGATTCTAAAGCACCTCCTTATAACCTTGATATAATCAACACCATACATTAAATATGGTTTGAAGAAAATCACAGAGTATGTGAAAATGGTATACATAAAAAAATAAAAATTAAAAAAAAACATATGAGACTATCTTGCTTATATTACTCATATTGATTAACCTTGATTATTCTTGAATTTTCATTACTTGGACATTATCTAGTAATAAATTTTCAGGGTTTGGTTGCGAGTATGGGCACAAGTGTTTTGGCTGCAGTTTGCGAGCGTCTTGCAAAGGACCACAGGTTCACTCGCAGTGGTTTCCCAGATCTTGTCGTTTGGGACCCTCTCAACAAAGTAAGTACCAGCAGAGTTTACAAATATAGAAAAAGGTACTTCACAAAGCAACTTTTAAGTGACACATCTCAGATAAATCTTTATCATAATCAAAGCGTCACTCACATCTACTGCATTGCTAAGTCATGCATGCTCATTTTCACCTTTTTCTACATTAATGCTTGATTTCCTGATACCACATTTATATCAAATGTTACTACATCAATTTTGGCTGAAGTTCATTTTTTTATGTCTATTATGTAATTTGTTAGTAAAAGCAGCACATTTCACTCCTTAGAAATGTCGAATAGTTGAAGTGAAAGGACCAAATGATCGTCTGTCCACTAAGCAGATCCTTTGGCTGGAATACTTGCTTGACAGTGGTGCAGTTGCTGAAGTCTGTCATGTGGAAGGTAAAATATAATTTGTGTTGGTACTGTTATATTTCTTATTTGTGTGGATTTCTTATTGTGCCCAAGCTGTAGAATTATAATTTATTTGTGAAAGATCTTGCTCTGAATGATTGGCTATATTGAAACTAGAAATGATAATACAAGAAAATTGGAATTATTCAGTGTTAAAGCAGTCCCCACTAATAAGATAAATTTCTTTCATTTTGAAACAGCCATTGGAGCTAAGAAGATGAAGAAGGCATCACCTCGGAAGATCTCGCCCAAAAAAGCATCACCCAAGGAATCATCTAAGTCGAGGAAAGGTGGAAAAAGAGCAAATTATGATAATGGAGAGGATGGTGAAAGTGAATGCAATAAGAAGCAGGCAAAAAGAAGGAAGAAAGCAGCCAATACCAACTTGCCAAAGAGGGGAAGAAAAGCAAAAGCAAAAGATGTAGGGAGTGATTCTGATGACTTTGAAGAGCCTGTTGTTAAGAAGAGAGCAGTGAAAACTTCCTAATGTTTTTTGTTCATTGTCTGTTTATGTAGAAGTATGTATGTGTATACATGTGTTTATGTATGTGTATATATATGTATGATACATATTATACATAGTGTGTGCAAAGAGTGCATGTGGGTCCATTTACTTCAAATGGAACATCAAATAACTTGTGATAATTAACTTAAAATTAAAGGGAATTTGTAAAAAAAAAATTAGAAATTATTAAGATACTGTAAAGTAATTTTATTTCCAATTAAGTGAAGAATTACAACTAATATTTTAAGAAATAGTATTATATTACCCAGGTGATTACACCTTTGTTAGAACCAGTTTAAATGAATTTGTTACAGGTACTGTGGCTGAAATCCATTCTTTTGAATTCTTTGCATTTGCATGAGGCACATTTTTTGAGGGAGATTTTAGCTTTGGATGATTATTCATGAGATTAGAAATGAGAGCTTTACCAAATCAATATTTTTCATTTTTCTCTCTTTTGACGAGTGTGCTATTTACCACCAAACCTGTTACGGTTCTAGTGTGAAGGAACAAACACTTCTTAAATTTCCTTTTATGTGTTATGTTTCTTTACCTCATAACCTGATAATGATGAGGCTATTTTAGCTCCAATATGTTTAAGCGCTGAGGTATTTCAAGAATGTTAGCTTTAAGCCTCAGGCTATTTACCTGCGGCCAACTGCTACGTGCCCAATCACCCAATGTGCCAGCCATAAGAAAAGCCATGACAAAATATGTCCCCAGCAGCAGGTATCGCCACTGTATGACACGATATCTTGTCACCCTGTGTTAACGAGTTAAACATAATCCATGTTTTAATTTTTAGTTGCAACTCTGATGAGACCAAAATCCATATTATAAATTTTAGTTGCAACTCTTATGAGGCCAGTAAAAATATTTTAGTATATTGTTTTTCTTTATATCTAAAGTGTTACCGTATGGGCTGTATATTACAAGCTCTATCAATTAAATTTGTTTAAAAAAATAATCTTGGTACTGTTTTTTTTATTTATCTTTCCCCTTTATACATACCTTTGGGGTTTTATAATTGTTATTTTTGTTGCCTGCCTGTGTTTTTATTCACATTTTTGAATAATTTCCCATCAGGACTAATTAAAATTTGGGGGAGGGAACTACTTATAAATAAGAGTACAAAGAAAATACATGCTCACCAATAGTACTTTATTTTCACATAAGCTGTACATATTTTCTATATTTCAAATATCACTATGAAACCTTTCATAATTAATATCATACGTTGGTTTCATGGGAGCTATGACAGGTCTTAATATCTCTGCAATAAGCAAAATTAGTTGCCGCTTAATATAAGATCAGTAGAAAAATTAAATAATTTTACACCTTGCAAATGAAAATTGGGTGGGAGGGATTCAAATGTCCTACAATATTTAAGATCACAAACTTTACCCTTTTGCATATGACAATCAAATTACACCTTGTATTGGCTATATTCAGATACTGATTGTTAATACCATTATGCCAAAGGAGACACTAGAAGTTACACATGGAAGGCCATAAACTAAACAACATTTATAAATAGTTCATAGATAGTTTATAGAATATGCAATCACTTTTCAATGCCTAAGGATTATTATTTAGCTGCTCTCCATTTATCTGAGGGGGGAAGACGCTAATGAGGTTAAGGATGAGAATGAGGAGTCATAGTGCCTTGTGGACTGGTCGTCATCTGCTTGGTTGTTCTTCAGCTCTCCCATAGTGTGCACCAACCGAGCCCATTCATCGGCACGCGGAAGTGCAAGTTGCTGAAAGGTAAAATGAGATGAAAAGAGGTGATACAAAAGCTGTTTGCATGTATCACTCCTATAACTTTATGAACAGTTTTGAAATTATTTTACAACTTGTTCCATGTCAATTTTTACAATAAAACCAAATTATCTAAACAAAAAATCACTTACTTCTCCTACATCATAGATCCAGATTTTACCCATGTCATCACCAACTGTGATCTGTTGACCAGAGTTTGTCCAGGACACTCTATTCAGTGCAGGGTTACCATCCACATAGGTACTTGCTGTAGGAACCTGGGGAAAAAAATGGCAATCAACATTTTTACTTTTTTCTATTTATGAACAAAATAAGCCATACTTTAAACTTCAAACTACATCTTATATATTCTCTCAAGGTAGACTTGTATATCAATAATTAAGTAAAATTTTAAAACATGACCAAAGGATGTAAACATTTCTTCTTAATGCATTTATCTGTCAATGATGATCATACCTCAGTGTCCTGGTTTAGGTTCCAGAGGTCAATCCTTCCAGACCCATCAACAGCAGTGAAGAGAGCAGGATGGATGGGTGACCAAGCCACATCATATACATAGTCTCCATTATCTTCAAATGAATACAGAGGCTTCGTTTCCTGATAAAATACAAAAGTTGATGAGATGCAACTTTCATGAAATCTTCTTGTTCACTTAAAGTTTAACTGCAACATAAATTGAAATAAAATCAAATGAGCAAAGAGAATTCCTCTTTAACCCATTCACGCCGGGGCTATTCCAGCTCTAAGTGGTCAGAATGCCAGGGTTTTCAAACGCATAAGCCTAACGCCTAGGGATTCTCGGGCGCACTAGCCACAAACGCTGTACGCCCACTCACCCGAGCGCCTGCCTTGACCAAATATCTCGTTACCGGCGTCTGACCCAAAAACCACTGAACGTGATAGCAAGTCAACCGGCGCGAATGGGTTAAGAATAAAGGCACTCTTGAACAACATAAAACGTGAAACACACTGCATGGCAAAACTGCTTGTGAGAAGACTGTGCTTAATGAATGCAAACCTTGAAATTTATAGTTGGACTAAATATTGTACATACAAAAGTAATCATGAGAAAAGTAAATCATATAACACTTATTGTTTGATGAGAATTATTGTAGGAGTGACAATAGTGCTTTATATAGCAAAAAATTCTTAACCAACTTAATATGGAAAAGTGTTCTAGTTGTTTAAATCAGCATCATAAAACAGTTATGATGTTGTGATCTAACATTTAATGCAGAACAGAGGAGACTAAGCAAAAATAATAAAATATTTTTTTTTTTATGTCTAAAACATAATGGTATATTGACAAAACTCTTAATCCCTTATCCTTTGCCAATCAGATTGGAAAAAGCTTTTGAAAGGAAATGACATAAGATAATGCTATTCTACTGTAGCAAATAATGTTTTTAAATCCACAACATTGATCTGAGAGAGATTATTTGCTTTAATCTCCACAAATAACCACTGTGAACATTTTTTTCACTATAATATACATTCTTCTTGGTTTGAATATATCTTCATGTCTGGAGAGTTGGATAGTAAAGCAAAGAATATAGCATGCAAAGCAGAAGCAATTATCTACAAAAACAAAAACTGTAAGAACTAAGATTTCCAATACACATTTTCATCTTATCTGTAGTACAAGTCCATATCATCTCGGTCACATACCAAAAAAATGCGATGCTTTTGCCTCAAAATCCATTGGAAAAAAAAAAAAAAAAAAAAAAAAAAAAGGATCACCAGTAGAACCACATTCAGTTCCCAAGAAAAGCACTGTGACAGAAATCCCTTCCCCATTGTATGGTATCCTAAATACACTTAGACAGTAAGTAGGAACCTCCTATGCTTCACTTTGGTCGTGATCAGAAGAAAACCCATGGAAGAAATGTGTAAATCAAACAACCATGCTTTTGCAGAAAATGAGTTTCCTTAATCAAAAAGCTCTTTTGATTTCACATGATTGCTTACCTTCATAGACCAATGCTATCACATCCCATACAGATCACGGTAGAAGAAAAACATTGTGTTACAAATATAATTATGTAACATGCATGAAACTGCTCACATGGGAACCATTTCATGTATCCTTTTATCTGAATATTACATCATGAAAATAATTTTGTATGAAAGAAACTGAACAATATTTTTTATTAATCCTTCACTTATTCAATTGTATATGTATCACTGTCAATAAAACTAAATGCCAAGTTGTGCACGTCTTGTATTTATGTGTTTATGGTAAGATCTCTGTATTTGTTATACAGAATACAATACAACTGGATTTTGCCATGCTATCATAAAGTTAACCTCCCCACACCTTATTGTTTTTGTTATAAAATTTCTATTTCCAAAAAACTTTTAAAGTAATTTAAAGAATACCTGAAGAAAATTCTGTGTAAGTGTGCAAAGATCAAAGTCATGTATGACCATCTGTGATTATGAATCCTAGACTCACAATATCTTCAAATTTACATCTTTCATGATTTTACACGGGTCATGTTTACTACATACTTCGTATTCTGTATGACACATACATACCCACGTCCACACAGTTAAAATATAGTAACAATATTAAATTGGTAAATGCTGCAAGCTCTCTGTTACCAAAACAAAAGAAAAGGAAAATGCATACAGGGCTTTTATATGCAATATCATTCTTGGCTAAAAGTCTCCACAACTTACCTTAACCGACCACAGTTTGACTGTCCAATCAATTGATGATGTGAGGAAGAGATGTGAGAAGTCAATAGGTCCGAGAGTTGCATGAGTGCTGACACCTGTCACAGGACCCTGGTGTCCCTCGTAGGCATCCACAATGCCAGCCTTACTTCCATGACGGCAAGCTGTTTGAGAAGTTCATCTTATCATCATATTCAAAAACAAAAGATAATAATAAACACAGAAATTCCATTAACCTGTTACAGCACCACTGTAAGTGCAAATTCTCGCAGTAAAATAGACGCACCAGTAAATACAGCTCCTTCTTCAGAACCCACAATGAAGTTGTTGACATCCCCATGAGGGAAGGCTAATGATGTAACTGCAACTGCCCGTGACTGCTTGTGCTGGAGCTCCATTGATTCCTATTGTTAAAACTCTCATAATTATACAAGTCATTAATGAGAAAGAGAGAGAAAGAGAGAGAAAGAGAGAGAGAGAGAGAGAGAGAGAGAGAGAGAGAGAGAGAGAGAGAGAGAGAGAGAGAGAGAGAGAGAGAGAGAGAGAGAGAGAGAGAGAGAGAGAGAGAGAGAGAGAGAGAGAGAGAGAGAGAGAGAGAGAGAGAGAGAGACAATCCATTAAACCATCCATTGAAGCTGTTCCATATGATTATGACTTTAAAACATAGCTGAATTTTAGTCGAAAATAGTCATATACAAAAGGCACTTTCAAAAATAACAAACACTTAAATACAAATGGTAACACAAAACCAGTTTATCTGTCATACAAAAAGACAACTTACCTGAGGCTGAGACAGCATGTCCAAGGACCAGGAACACATCTTTCCATCAGTACTAGCACTGATAAGATTGTGAGCATTCTGAGTGCCTACCACCTTCATGCAGTACACGGGATGCTGGCGGGGAAAAAAACAATTTTAACTTTTCCCCAGAATATGACTGTAATTTTTTAAGATTCTTTTTCTCTTCTGGAACATTTCATTACACTCCCATTGAATAATAACAATAACAACAATTCCAAACCAGTGGAATAATTTGTTAATCATGAGGAAAAACTATGATCTATGGAGGAAGAAAGACAAAGAAAGAAAAGAAATACAATAACACAATAATCCTCCATTTCCTTATTTCAGACTTACTGTGTGAGCCGATGCAGACAGGGGACTGCGCTGGACTGGAGTTCTCTTCTGGCTACGGTTATCCCAGAGAACAATTTGTCCAGAATATGTCCCTCCAATGATCAAATTAGGATGAAACCTACATGGAATGCAAAAATATCAGTTAATCTCTACTTCATATAGATAAAAACAGCAAGAATTTCAATAAGCAAAATGATCAGGCAAAATCTAAGCAATCTGATCAGTATCCTTAAGAAGATATTAGAATTCATAGCTGTAGCAATAATGAACACTGCTCATACGTAAATATAAGTTTGAAAAAATATCTATATACAGAAATATATGCACATATACCTAAATTCCAAACTGTACCAATTCTATGCAATCCTTACCTTGCAAATGTTGCAGACATCACTGGAGACTGACAATGGAAGATGTACTCTGGTGTTTCTTTCTTAAATTTGGTATTCCACACAAGGGCAACACCGTCGGGGTCATGAGGAGAGTCCTCATTATTGTTATAGCTGTGCAAACAAAAACAAAAAAATCCCATCAGTCTAAGTTGTAATGATAAATATATATATATATTTTTTTTTTTTGTAAGTTTTAGCATGAAACCTTCAGATATGCTCAGAAAAATTGAACCTTCTAACCTGGCAACGAGAAGTTCTGGGTACTGGGGTGACCAGTCCATGCAAGTGATACAGCGGTTGCGTGACCACCGTTCATCGTAGAACCAGCGATTCAGAGACAACTTGATGCCTCCATTCTCATTTCTGCATAAAAAAGGGGTTAGTAAAAATCCCTGCTGATTAAAGTGACTCACTGTTTGGAGTGGAAAGGAAAAAAATAGACTGATCGGCACTGGTTAAAATTTTTGTAAATAATTTGACATTGATTCCCAGGAGATAAAATAAAATCTGACACAAACTATTGATAGAATTTTCAAAAATGCCTGAAAAGACTTACTGGAAGTATCTGTTAAAATGGGAGGACCAATTATCCTGGGGTTCTCCAAATACAAAATAAATACATACGCTTCACCATCCTCTTCGTGATCATGAGAGTAATCTGCAAAGATGTTGGTGTCCTCGGCAAGGGCTCGCTCAATTATGCGAGTTGAATGGTCAAAGAAGCTATGAAACTCCTCTGTCATCATAAGCATTTGCTTTTCTTCATCTGATAACTCACGGGCTGTATTAGAAAGATACAAAATCAGAACACTATCAATAAGATTGTCAACAACTTTTATCCTGCTAATATCATCATGATCATTATTAATAAAACTTCATATAATAGGACAGCTTTAAAAATATACTAAGAGAGATGTTTCAAAATAATAGTGTATTTTGTTTCTTTGGCAACTAACTCAGACATCTATCATTTTTTTCTGTTCTAATTTTAGTTTTCCTTCCAGACCTATAAAGTAGTTTTTCTTATGTGGGTATTCAAAAAGCTTTGGCAACAGGATGATAAGTAATATAGAGAGAAAGTTACAGATAATCACAAACCCTCAACATCATCTTAACATACACTTTAGATTCTTTGGATCAATCAATTCCATCAATCCTGCAGTCAAGACTTGGCACCCTGAGACTACTGGTTGTTCCAAATGTTGTCAGAAAAATACTAGCTGGGAATCATTTGCAAAAGGATCAGCCCCAGTAGATGAATAAATTCAGAGCTCAGAATTGGATCTGCTTCCTAATTCTCTGAATGCTTTATGAAGTGGACAAAAAGTATCTAAACTTGAGAGGAGAATTTGATGGTGTATAAATCACCCATTAATTACTATCTATATCATTTACTATTTCACTATCCTGTTTCCAAAACTTTTTGAATGCTCCTCATATGGTAAGACTTTTCAGCATCAGGATTATCTACATTAGAAACTCCCTAAATAAACCAAATAAAGAGAGTCAACCTTTAACCCACACAGGACGGGTGGTACAGCATGTGTACCGCGCATTCAAAAGCCCAGTTGCCGGGCGGCACAGTATTGTGCCAGCTATTCATTTAATTTAGGCCTAATAATTCGAAAGCCCCGGCATTTGGACATTCTAGGCTAGAAATCCCCCGTCGGGAATGGGTTAAAAAAAAACAAAAAAACACTTCTACAACTAACTACAAGTTTCTTAAATGCTAAGTATCTAGTTTTGTTCTTTGACATTCACCCTTTCAAAGTGGTTCTCCTCAATCCTCAAAGGACAAAATAAAGCCACCGTCCTTCTAAGCTATGCGAGCGCAATGGACGAAAGGTCATCCAGCCCTCTAGCATGTAGTGTGTGCCAAAGTCTGTAACTAAAACATAAGGATCTCTTACGTGGCTTTGGCTTCTCCTCCTCAACCTTCTTCTCTGCTTCGGGGGCGAGGGCCGGCTTGACGTCCTGCACCTGCGGCATGCCCGTGGGGAGGATCCCGGGGGGGAGGTGGCGGTT